>VMBQ01007804.1:7695-22955 GCA_007657795.1 Dreissena rostriformis
AGCAGAGCTCCAGATAAGGGTCGTATTTTCGTAATTAAGAATTATTTTCAAGTCCGTTACGTATTTATTTTAAAATCTGGTCGTACCATTAAGAATTACAAAATCAAGTTACGAATGTTATTTTTACATCGGTTCGTATCGACTTTTATTGAGTTCTTTTCGCGTATTGAAGATCTTTTCGGTACTTATATAGAATGGTTATCGGGTTTGTTTAACGAAGAGCATTTTTTTCCAATAAAAGCGGAGTGTACAGTCTATCTGTCAATGCACACGCGCATCAAACACTTCCGAGTAAATATGTCATCAGTTTTTGCATTTAAACGAAAACACATTCTGCAACTCAGATCGTTGTAATCGGGGCATTAACAGTTTGTTCCTGATCAAAATTATGCTTAATAGTGGATTGATTTAAATATCTTTGTGGCCAGTTTACTGACATTTGAAGCATGATTCTGAGTTGTCATATAATTTTGCGAACTTGAAATAGTTGTCAATGCAATTTTCGTAATACCGATAAAGTGTTGTGTGCTTTTAAAAGTTATTTTGTCTCATTATGTTATTGATAGTCCACATGTGTTCTATTGTTTTGGATACTGCATTAATTCCTAACAAGTATAAATGTGATGGTATAATACTGAATAGACACTGTTGAACTCGTATAAATAAAGTTGCAAGTATGTTTATTTTGATTTTTTTTTGCATGAAAATACCCATTATTTTTTATTTTTAGGTCATTTAGAAAAGTTAAGAATTATTTTCCAAAACTTAGTAGTAACGTTAAGAATAAAATTTCAGAGTTAAGAATTATTTTTGAAAATCTGGTAGTAACGTTAAGAATTTCAAAAAACCTTATCTGGAGCTCTGGCTAGTAAGTTTATATTTAATATATTAAGTGTTATAATTAACATGTTTTAATTTCAGTTTGCAAACTATTTTGACACATCTATTTTTAGATCATAGGTTTTATTTTTGACATTTTTTCAGACCCAGTGGAGTCTAGGTTACATAGGTTAACATGCCATCTATGCACTATTGAATGGTTGTAAATTGGATCAAATATACTTCTTTAGGCAATAATGTGCAAGAAAATAATGCCTTAAAGAGCTTAAGAATAAGGATATATAATTTACAATTTAAATCTAAGTAATTATGAAAGAGTGTTCAACTTGTTATTTAAGACCAAACAGAGGCGTTCGGGTTTTTCAAACATTTTCCAGAAGTAGTATTAACTCATCTAAGTCTCAGACGTTATGGATTCTGCATACCTCTGAAACATGTCGGGCAAATTTGACAAACAATTAAAATGTCTGACTAAACTGAAAATGACTGACTAATATTTGGTTGCTGTCAGAAACAATCTCTGAAAAAAATACATTATTTAACAAAATACAAACTTCTTTTCCTAGCATGGATTACTGACAGATTGACCAGCTTTCTGACAATTGTCCAACCTTAATGATATTAGAAAATTTGTCTGAAAGACACTTTGGAGGTTCTGACTCGTTTGGATTCGGACATTCTATATTAGAAACATGTCTGTGTAGTTAATAGGTTAATATTAATATTTATATTCATTCACCTGTCCTGGTCAGATACTATCATTTTGGCCATGATTCTATTCCCAATACTTCTTTAACAGAGAAAATACTGAGCTTTTTCAGAAAAAATAAGGGCTAACCACTTAGGGGTCACTTGTAAATTGGCATTGCTTATTTCTTTCTCAGTTTTTTGTTAGCTGGTTAACATTCTAAGCGTTCTGTAAAAGCCCATCTTCATAGCACCAGGTCTTTTATACTATTCCAGTGGTTGTGGTGGTGAATGTTAATAACCATATGCATTGTGACCATTATACTTTAAACATTTATCTGAATAAAGTTAAATAAACAAATATGTTATAGAGAAAAGGATCATGTTTTAGGTCACCTGAGCACATAGTGCTCATAGGGAGCTTTTAGGGAACCCCTTTCTTTTGTCGTCTGTAATTCCGTGCATCTGTTGTTTTTTTCTAACTACTACTCCTGACTCCAGGCAGATTTTATCAAAACTTCATTAATGATCTTTGGCTGACTCTCTTAAAAAAATACAGATCATTTCAATCAATTGCATTTGTAGGTCACCAGTGTTTAACTTTTAAAAAAGAAAATTTGAAAAATGAAAACAAAAAAATCTCTGAAACCATAAGGGTCAGGTCTTTATGTAACCTCTACGGTAGAGGATCATGATACAAAGTTACATGCCAAATATAACATCTTTGGGTCAGGTCATTTTAGAGAAGATTTTTAAGTCATTGTTCTTTACTAGGCTATATTAATGGTGTGATAACTAGGGTGTGGCTTTTTTCATCCGCAGGGGCATGATAATTCTTTTTAAGGAGGACCGAACAAATATTACATAAAAAATGACCCTTGTGGTTTCAGAGATTTTTTTCATCCAAGGATCATTTAAGACTACCACGTTTGTTGTAATCATGCCCGTATAAGGTTAAAACTTGCCCCGTCATGAAGCTTTTTTTTGCCAATGATATGTTTATAGTGAAACTATAAAAAAAATACTCTTCTCTAAAACCATAAGGCATATCATGGGCATGGAACATCAAATTGTGGTTCAGTACCAAGGTTGTTCAAAACATGTTAATGGGTAAAACTGTCTCGCCCTGGGGTTAACCTGTTTTCTTGATATAAATATTGTGAAAACCAATCTCTCTAACCGAAAGGCTCAGGGTTTTGGTATGTGGAATGAATCATGGCTTGTTGGTCCTGTACTAAGTTTGCACAAATCATGCCTCTGGGGTCCACTTTGGCCCCGCCTTGTGGTTACTTGTTTCCATTATATGTATATAGTGAAAAGTTTCAAATATACTCTAAAACCACGAGGCACATACCGGGTATGTTTGGTATTTGGCCAGTAACTCCATGTTCAGGTCCTCTACAAGTTTGTTCAAATCATCCCCGTTTGGTGGATATTTGTTGCATGTTGTTGTAAACACCAGGGTTTTTGTTTTTTAGTTTCCTTATATGACTATATAAAACAAAGTGAAACATAGAGAACACTGTGGTATAGTATACATATAACGCTTAATCAAAAAGCATCAATTTCAAATTGTTTATAATAATGCTCCTGCTAGAATCACGCAAGGAGGGCCAGTGTATGCATATATACAACCTATTGGTATAGGTATTATACAATTATTATATAATAAATTGCATTTTTTATTGGGATAACATGACAACTATGAATTGCTTCAATTTGTTACAAATAAGTAAGCAGTGTTTGTAAGACCATGTTCGTGTTCTCACAGTCAGTAAGCGATGTGTTTTTGTTGAACTATTACACATGTTTTGGTAGTTGATTAATGTTTTTGTGTTCATTTAATGTTTAAAATTGTTTGTTCCTTAAATGACACATGTTCTTAAAGCGGAATAAAAGCTTATTAAAACCTTTTTTATTATTTACTCTATTGTTAAGCTCATTGAGCACAACATGCGCATGGTGGGCTTTTGTAATCGCCTTTTGTTCATCAGCTGCTTTTCTTGGTCAACATTTGCATTTTGAACACTGAACAAATGTGTATTTCACAATCCTCATTAAAATTTGACAAAACATGTGTCCGAATCATATCTCGGATAAATTGTAATGTAGGATGGCTTTAAAGACTATTTCAAATTAAAGAAAAAGCTTGTTAACACTCTTAGAGAACAGATGTATTGCCCAATCTTCACAAAACTTCATTATATGATATTTATGGGAATCATATCTCGGCTGTGTTCGAATTTGTTTCATGTGGGATCAACAACAAGTTTGTAAGTCAAATGAAGAAAAAAAAGCTGATGAACGCTCTAGATGCTACATTTATTGCACATTTTCATGAAACTCGTTCAAAACATGAGTCCCAATCATAACAAAGCCGAGGTTGAAACCTGCGTAGAACCGTTAAGTTTTTGGGGTAATTTCGAGTATCGCGACGGATTGGTTCGTTCCCTGAAATCACACATAAGTTGTGTGGTGATTTTTTTTTCCGCCGGCTTCAACAGTATTTTATTAATATCATGGCGGTCATCAAACCAACTTAAATTTTTCTTGGACTAGTTGGTTTACCAGTACTAAGGTAGAGTTTGGCCGTATAAAGGATTTAATGACAAATCACAACACAACTTATGTTTGTTTATTTGTTTAGTTTTTTTCCCCGCCGTTTTCAACAGTATTTTATTCATATCATGGCGGTCAGTAAACCAACTCACTCATTTCTTGGGCTAGTTGGTTTACCAGTACTAAGCTAGAGTTTGGCCGTAGAATGGTTCTAGTTGGTTTATCTGTACTAAGCTAGAGTTTGGCCGTAGAATGGTTTATACTGACCGCCATGATATTAATGAAATACTGTTGAAGCCGGCGGGGAAAAAACTAAACAAATAAACAAAAAGTTGTTTTTTGGCTCTCGGGTGATGTCTTTTTGCTCTACCTCTCACTTAAATCATCATGCTGATTATCATGGCATACTAGTTTGCAAAAGGTTAACAAGTTTCCATATGTCAAAGAAGAATTATCCAGATACCAATCCATAACTCGCCAATTTTACAGGCCCAGCAAATAAAAGTAAAAACAACAACAAATATTTAGATGTTTTAAGAGGCCATGCAGTCAGTATTCTGGGCTTTTAACTTGACCTCGTACAATTTGACTGGCTTTTTGCGAGATCTAACATACTTCAGGGACCTTTACTTTGTATAGGTCCTTAACTATACTTTGTATAGGTCCCTGCATACTTTGAAGGAAACTTGATATTTAGTTTCGTCAGAAATTTGTAAGATTTCGTTCTTGTAACAGGGATTGTTTCCTTCTTTAATCGAGGTCGAGGCCGAATATAGACCATTCACTTCCACTTAAGAGAATGTCTTTACAATGATGTATTTTTTTAAGTAAGCATCATAAAGTATTTTCCTCTTTTTCAATGCTGTTGATTATTTATAATACCCCCCAAAAAAATAACCACGAAAAGTATACATCTTCCCATTCCTCAGTTTTCTCAATACACAATTTAGAAAGCTATAGCCGTTCTCCAAATCAAGAAAAAAGCCCCATCAAACTAGAAGATTTGGGACACCCACATCAACAAAATAGTAAAGCAAGCAAATTGTACTCTAGAATGCATACGAAAAAACCTCAAACACTGCCCAATCACCTGCAGAAAACAGCGAACATAGCTCTAGTCAGGTCGACACTTGAGTACAGCTTTGTAGTATGGGACCCACATCTAGCCAAGCATATTGACAAAAATCGAGCGCATCCAGAGGCAATCGGCTAGATTTATCACAGGGTATTACCGCTCACGGGATGAAGGCTATGTTTCGCCCATGCTGCATACACTGGAACTGCAAAGCCTACAGGACAGACGAACGATAAACAGACTAACCTTTCTGTACAAAGTAGACGAGTGGAAAGGGCCGCCAGCCTTACCTTGTCATGACATATTAACACCAGTAAGAAATAAACGAAACGTTAAACCTAAATCATTTAATGATTTCCAAGCTTCAAACATTCTAGTCAACCAAATGACTAACAATACATTGTTTTAAAACGTTCCCGTGTTGAACTGAACAATTTAAAAACTCGCCTTTTCCTAGAACTGTTTCAGGCTGGAACAAACTTAGTGACAGTGTTGTATGCGCGGCCACCGTCAATGGTTTCAGGACTGCGCTGAATAATCCACTATTGGATTTATCTCTCTCCCGTTGCGACCTATGCTCTACAAGGCCATGCAACGTATCGATTCAGATTCAGAAGATTATTTGTGTGACTAATATATTCGAAGTTATGACCTTTATGATGTTTTCCTTTTAATTTTATCATTATTATTATTTTTTCAGTTTTCATCCAATTTTCGCCAAACATTATGTTGTTTTTTTTTGGCGTAATGTTGTTGACATAGTTTGACCAATGTTATCAGCTGCATTTCTGTTGATGCTTTTTGAGATGAGTCCTCTTATGCGAAACCACAGCAAAATCCGACTGGACTGAATCTATCCTCGTGCCGGCAGCATGTGAGTTTCGTTAGTGGTCACCATACCTGATAGGTAAGGTTTCCTCCGTGTATTGCAGCTATAATTTAACATTCTCAACTTTCGTGAGTCTATTAAATTAATTAGGAAGAATAATGGGACACGCTCCTGGTGCTCACATAATACAGCCTCAGGCGCGGAAAAACCTCAAAAACTTGAAATGCACACACTTGACTGATTTTCGCATTCAGAGCATCACACGACCATAATTTTCTATATGTATACCTGTATATGCTTTAACCTCCTCATTGAATTCATGTTATTCGGTATATTTTAAGGGACTGTTTAATAACTTTGCAGATTGACACTTTTAAATCAAACTGTCCGATTAAAAAAGAATTATGGATTATATTCAACTTTATATATTTCTGACTAGGAAAAACACAAATGTTAAAAATACTTTACATTTATTAATAATAATTATCGAAATCGGAAAACATAATAAAGCATTTATAATGCTTTTCATCGATAATTTAGGAAACACCTGTATTACAGACATAGCTTTTGAACAACCATTCAAATTCAAAAAACCTGCATGCTGTAGTGGTATCATGTTCTCAATGAGACCTCTTACATCAGAACAATCAAGACTTTGAATACGTAAATTGAAGTAGATATAACGTCGTTAACGATTTACGAACACGAAATGACCTCAATATGTTTGCAAGCGTTTGAAAAGATCCAACACATAAGCCCGGAACAATTGAATTTCCCACACGGACTTACCAAACATATGACACTCTCCTTCCAATAACCATGACGACCTCAATATAAATACAAATGTATGTGTTGAAGGCTTCAGCGAGTGGTTACATACAGGCAATAGGCAGTGCGCACGAAATACATGGCTTTAGTATGGTATCTAATACAAATGGCGTTGTTCGAGAAATTACAAATTCAGCTCAAATTTTCTTGAAGTGTCTGCTTGTATATGGTAACTCATAAAAAAGGCAATTGTCGACAGTGTTCTATGAGCAAAGCTGCCGACTCCTTTTACGCAAACTAGTTCCAATTGTCGAGCATCGTGCGATATGTTGGAATGCTTAAACCCTACGGAAGAAACCATACATAACGCTAAAGGATACTACAGTTGTACCATCTGCAAAATGAACCCTAAACAACTATTGTCTTTTAAAATAATGGTGCCTTGTGCAACACTCAAGTGTATCTTCAATTTACTGCACACATTTGTTTTGTTTGAAATGAACATAGTAAGACTTGCATGCGGCAATCTTATCTTATAAGGACGCTGCATAAACAGTTTCATTAAATTCTAAACGTTATTTCCTAAAATCTTGCTTTGAAACGAAAAAAAATCATTAGAAAATGTTACATTATTAATTAAAGGGCAAAACCTCACTGAATAATCATTGGAGCGAAATAGGGATGTTACAAATAACGAGACGTAGTATGTAGAATTACAACGCACCGACAAGCTTCAGCTACATGAATACAGCTCCCCTTTCGAGGAGCATAAACATATTATATAATTGTCAAGTCTAATTTTTGTCACCTACCGGTTTCACCGGAGGGTACTTTGCGCTCTGTCTGTCAGTCAGTCTGTCAGTCTGTCACACTTTCTGGATCCTGCGATAACTTTAAAAGTTCTTCATATTTTTTCATGAAACGTGAGACATGGGCAGATTGCAATATGAAGAGTATGCACTTCATTTAATTTTGCTCCTATGTCAATAATTCTGGTTGCTGTGGCAACAAATAGACAAGAAATATTGCTGACAATGGTGGATCCTGCGACAACTTTAAAAGTTCTTGATATTATTTTCTTGAAACTTGAAACATGGATAGATGGCAATATAGACATTATGCACGTCATTTGATTTTGTTCCTATGACAAAAATTTTGGTTGCTATGGCAACAAATAGAATAGAAATATTGCTGAAAATGGTGGAGTTTCACCGGTAGGGGACCATATTGCTTGGCAATAGTCTTGTTAAATTTGTGTTTTCAACTTCAAGCTAGATTGAGTTTCTGCTTCAATTTATAACTGTGGCAACTGTTGACAATTAACTATTCTACTTTAAAATTCATTTAAGGAATGTTGTAGTTCTTTTAAGTGGAAATTATATATTTTTCTACGGATTAATAGTGAAGTGTGTTTTATATCAAATTTTAATTAGATGCTTATTAAAAAAATGGTTCAAAAGTGTTACATACTTTAGGGATGGTGTGGGTGGCCGAGATTTGTGACAGTATGTGACAAGGGGTGGGAGGGGGTTAAAGATGGTCAAAACTAACGTGACGTACTTTATGGTCACTTCAACGTATCATTCAGATTCAGAATTATAATAGATTAACGATTATTACATTGAATATTTTGGGAACATTAGTTGTTTGTAACCTTTGTTGTACATTAAAAGTTACTTCCCTTGTTTGAAATTGCGCTTTTTAAGGCAGATATTGGTAGGCAATTGTATTCCTTGGATTGTTTCATTATCAACATTTCAAGACAATAAGATAATATGTGCTTCCTAATTTACGAGCAAAAGCTTATTTAAACCGAATATTAGATTATAAACTAAACTTTGATATGCATATACATGGATTATGTAAGAAGGCTGCCACTCAGATACACATCTTAAAATGAGTTGGTGTAGCAAACAAGCTTTTAAAGTTTTAATTTTTCATATCCTCCAAGGACCGTGAATCGAGCGGATAAGGAAACGAGTGAAAGAATTTCTATATTAATTCAAACAATGCAACAATAATCGATTTACCTTCAAAGATTTATTTAAATTCCGTAAAATTCATGTCAAAATGTTTTATTTACAGCGTGTTTAACCTCGCAAAGCTGATATTTCCATACACACCCGCAATAAACATCCGCTACACACATGTTGACCTTGTACCGATAGGTCACACAGGAAAAGGGAGAGTACTCGATTGCAATATGCATTAGGCCAACTAAACTTTCACATTTGATTCACTGAACTATTTAAAGATTTATTATAATAAATGTCCAATCAGAACGGGAGTATTCAAACTGAACACGTGTGATAACCCTGACACGGTGTGTGCGCACTGCTCTTATGCTAGAATCTATGATGTTTTCATGCAATATTTTTGGAAAATCAGGAGAAAGTGAAAGTAATTTGTTTTGAAATGTTGTGTTACCACTACAGTAGTAGTGCTGCAACAATATACCGGTATATCGGTATATATCGCAATACGCAATCCGCATATTGTATTGCGATACGATTTTCATCATACCGGTACGAAAATTCTACAAAAAATCATCCACATTTCGCCCAGAAAAGCCATCCGAAATAATGATATCAAAGTAAACAAAACAAATCGGTGTTTAGAAAAAATAAATGTGTTACGTAAAACTAGCATTCTTAAAAGTCTAGTATACGGAGTAGCGTTGTTACATGGGAGTCCGCAAGATCTGCTTTTGCGTGTCATACTGTTATATTTAAGATGAAGCTTATGTAAATACGATAAAAAACACAATTAATTACATAATAAAAATGTAAATTAATGTTATTATAAACAGAAGTAATAATGATCCAAAACAAATTACGTAACAGTATTCTGATAAGTTACACGACCGGCTTTTAAACATCCACAATTCTCTTTCGGGTTATTAATCTTCTTGTCGGCTTTTGTAATAGTTCTCAAAATGGCAGACGAAACGAACGCCGAGTTTGACTTTATAGACAATTCCAAGGGAAAAAGTGTTGTTTGGGCATATTTAAGTCTTAAAAGGAAGAGAGAAACGAATGGGATCGAGGAAGGGGTAGGATATTGTAAGCGGTGTAAGGATGGTGTCAAATGTTGTGTCGGAACATCCAATTTGTTCTCGCATTTAGAGCGGCACCACACAATTTTGTTAACTGAGCAATACATATGCTTTACCAGTTTGAATAAAACAATAATGACTTGGTCATATTGTACTTGTAGCATATTTATAATCAATTAATGTTAACTTAATGTCCCAGAGATTTATTGTATACACTATACAGTATACAGCACACAATTGCGCAGCATTTTTAATGTTTAATGGGAATATCCAATGGACAAAATGACAATACTAATCTTTCATTTATCACAAAATTCTTTGTAAAGCCAAAATAAGAGTTAACTGTGTTTATAATACATTTTGTAAATAAGGCTAGAATTGCCAATAGGATATAACTAGAACCTAAACATACAATACAAAGGTTATGTTCATGTAATTAAGTTGGTTTTGGTAATTAGCTGGCGAGTTTTAATTCTGGTACAAGTAAGCAATATATTGCAATATATTGCAATACGGGTTTTTGAACTGACAATATATTGCAATACGGTTTTTGGCGTATTGTTGCAGCACTATACAGTAGTGCAGTCGTCTGCTTCACTTTGCAATGTATGTGGAAATTTTATGAATAGGACCAATTTAATGTATGGAATATGTATAAATTTGGATTATTTTACTTGAAGTCAGATTTTGAAATGCATTTAAATCTGTTTTTGCTCAGTTTGGTTGTGTTTGCATTTATTTTTCAAGTGTAGTAATATTTGTGAAATAAAATACTCGGAGGGCATGCGTGTGACATGATCACAAGAGCTGCGTTTTTTTATGTAAACAAAATGATCGGTATCAGGACACGCTCGGAATTAGGGCACTTGACGATACTTTTGTTTTATCAAATTTTAATTTTTGCCCAATGACCTGGCATTTCTGTTCAGAAACTAGTATTAAAAAGATGAAAAAACTTCAGGAAAGGGCAATTCGTTTTATATACAACGACTATCACTATTGCACTCCATATAGTGATCTTTTACAAAGGGTAGACCTTCCTTCCTTGCAGAGACGTAGATAACAGAGATTGCTAGCTCACGACACTTCTTGCGATATATCGCGTCTCTCCGATATCTCGCCCATCACGGGATTTTGCGAGACCAGAAGAAAAATTGAGTTGACGCCATTTTTAATCCAAACCGGGAAAAAGCATAAAACTTAATAGCGAATTTAGAGCGAGTACTTTGATGAATTTGACTAAACATATTTTTATGTCCACCAGTATATACTGGGGGACATATTGTTTTTGCCCTGTCTGTTGGTCTGTTGGTTTGTTTGTTTGTTTGTTTGCGCCAACTTTAACATTGGCCATAACTTTTGCAATATTGAAGATAGTAACTTGATATTTGGCATGCATGTGTATCTCATGGAGCTGCACATTTTGAGTGGTGAAAGGTCAAGGTCATCCTTCAAGGTCAAAGGTCAAATTTATGGGTCAAAATCGCTCAAAAGTGGACATAGTGTTTCACAAACACATCTTGTTTTTGAATTGATGATTAGTGTTTTCACCGGAACAGATCAGTTACCAAGCGCCAACATAGGAGATAAAGGTTAGAATCAGTACAAACATGACTGCAATGTTCCGCTATTATTTGATGCGACTTGTGATTTGCTCCAATTTTAGTCAACTTGTGACAAACGTTAACGAAGAAAATATTCTCAGGATATTATAAATTTTACATTATTTAAAGTGCGGATTCAGTTTAATGTGTGCATAGATTTTCATAGTGATATTCTATTGCATTAGACAATTACAGCAGATTTTATTTACACCATTTTGCGGGTGCATGCTTTGAGCCAAACAAAAAAATTCTTCCAAACTCTTCATAGTATGGGGCTCTAAAACTGAAAAAATACTCGATGGATCATATCATAAAAGGTATTATTTTAAAGCGCAGATTGAGTTTTAGGGTTGCCCATATTTTCATTGTAAAATTCCTTTTAATAAAGAAAAAATGCAAGTTTTAATTTACCAAGGTTGTTCCCATAATTGCTTTCGGCCATTTTGGTTTTCCACAAAAACATTGCATATTTCAAGTGACCAAAGCTAAAAAAAGGGTGCAATGCATCATATCATAACTGATATTATTTCAATGTGCTGATTGTATTTGATTTATTCCCATATTTTCATAGTGATATTACTTGACATAAGAAAATTACATCAGATTTTATTTACCCCACTTTGCGGGTGCGCGCATTCTTTAAGCCAAACAAAACATTCCATCCAAACTCTTCATAGACGGGGGCTCTAAAACTGAAAAAATACTCTATGGATCATATCATAAATGGTATTATTTTACAGTCAGATTGAGTTTTATGAATGCCCATATTTTCATTGTGATATTCCTATAAATAATGAAATTATGCAAGATTTAATTTATAAAAAAATCACATATTTGATTTCGGCCATTTTGTTTTTTCCACACAACAAAAAGATAATTATCTTTATTCAATTTAATGTCACACATAGGAAGGATTCCTTTCTTACTTCTCTATCTTTCCAAAATTTCCATGGAAACCATCCGAGAAAGATGTCAAATTGACACCAATGTTGTGTATTTATTCCATACAGAATAGCCAATAGTGTCATGTTATTTATGGCTAATTGGGTGTTGAAATGTGCGTTATCAATGGATAAATCTCAAGTTGATTATGGCAGACACAGTATAGTATCAGATAAGAGATTTGCCCTTCCCCAATTAAATCATTTTTGTATCATAAGCATTTATCATTCATCGTAATTCTCATTCTCGATCTTACTTTGTGTAAATCAGAAAAAAACTGTTATAAATAAATAAGTAAATATAATTTTGGGGTTATCCTTTTGAGATAATACCGCTGAATAAACCTTTAAAAAAGTGCTTCAGCTTTATAAGTCAAGAAGGATTTAATTTTTTGATAATTTAATATCTAATTTAATTTATTAATGTAGTTTTAATACACGCCTCATTTCATTTAATACGATATTTTATTTTTTTTTAATAAAGTGATCAACGAATGTTAATTCTAAGAATTTTATTTGAATAAAGTGCTTGTATACTTAATATAGAATAGATGTCTGGGGAAGGTAATATAACAAGATGTCTAAGCTGAATTTATAACTATAATTTTACTATTATATTATCTTTTTCGAATTTTCAGATCATCATTAAGCTGTTGAAGCATCCAAACTGCGGTGACATATGCAGGCTGTCATGGATGTGTCCATCAACAAGAACAAGAACATATTAAATGTGCTGTTATTCAATAAACTTGTTAAATGTGCTGTTATTATGAACTTATTAAATGTGCTGTTATTAAATCAACTTATTAAACATACTGTAAAATGCTTAGTTGTTTGAATTATTTTAACATAATCGTGTTTGGTACATACACAACTGACTTTGTTTTGTCCTCCACAAAGTCACTATCACAATTTTCATCGCAATCGGTATAATCCCCAATAAGTTAATCCAGATTTAAATCCTCGTCATCCCATGACACAAAATATGTCTAAGACATATTGAAAACACAAAGAAAAGCGACTTTATAACTATATCAAGATGCTATATTATTAAGTAAATATCGGGAAATTGTTATATGGGTCTGAAGATTTCTATACATATGCATGTACTCTAGGTGGTTAAGTTATAATTGGTACAATCATGCTTGGAATTTAGCGGCAATTAAGAGTTCAAAGAACACAAACATTCAATGAGATTCGACCAAAAATAGATGCCCCCCAAAATAAGAAATGTTGTTCACAGGGTTTTTCCCACTTTTTGGGAAGATAGTCCATGGCTTTGGAATTTTATCGGCATTTTCAAGAAATTGGGAAAATAAATTCATTAGCAAACTTCTTCTTCCATTGATTTGGGAAATTTTCAATTTGATATAACTCTTTTTAACAATTCAAATTACAAAACAAAATCATCATTATTATATACTTTGCTAGATGTAATTGAAATAAAATTGAGACAAAAGAATCATTAAGACACTACTTTCTATATATTTTTTTTTTGGAAATTGGGAATTTTTAGCAAATTTTGGGAAAAAAGTATACTTTTTGCCATTGGGAATATAGCCGTTATTCGGCTATAAAAACGGGCCAAAAAAAAACCTGCAGGTAAATGGCTCTTTGATAAGAAAATTAAAACAATGCAATTAAAATGAAAAAACAAACATCAAATTAATACAACCTTTTATTAATTGTTTGTCATAAGATTCTGAACAGTCCTTTATTTAAATACTTTGCCGTTTTCAAAGTCATTCTTTAAAACCCGGTTTTATCAAACTGGAGCCGGATATATAATTGCTAAATAAAACGATTCGGCATGTGATTTATTTTAATCAACACATCAAAGTTGTGTGATGATACCGCAAACATTCTCATTTAAATAATACGTAACAGTTTATTTGTTTCAAATTACAATTGAATTTCAATTAAAAACTGGAACGCTTAAGCGTGTTTCAGAAATGTTGATAAGCGTGTTCACTCCCATGGCAACTGATAAACAGATGCGCGCTTAGACTTATCTCGCTTATCTCACCGAAACCCCGTGATGTCCGAGATGGGAGCTAGTCAGAGTGGGGCCGTTTTGACTATTTTTGACTAGGGGCCGTTTTGACTGGGGCCGTTTTGACTGTAAACAGTCCGAGACAAGGACGATACTTCGCGAGCTGCTTATCTCTGTTACGTCTCTGGTCCTTGCAAATAAGACGTATCAATGGCTATTGAATTATTTAAAATCATAAATGAAATTTCTCCACCTTTGTTAAATGATTTAGTTGTTAAGAAACAGTCAACCATAAATTTTAGATACACCAATATTTTACAGATACCACAGGTACACACAACACCATATAGTAAGAATTAAATCATTTAGATATGCTGCCCCCTCGTTGTGGAACTCCCTACCAGAAGACTTAAGAAAATGTACACATTTTTCACAATTTAAAACTTTAATTGGATCATGGAGTGACAAAATCTGTATGTGCAAAAGTTGTAGACTGAGTGGGATCTCCAAAGCAAGGGAGCATCACATCATTTAGTTTTAAAGTTTTACTTGTGCTTTACGTGGGTTATTTTCTACTTCAATGTTATATGTTGTTTGTATCTTCTAAGCTTAGTTGCCGCTGTCTCTGTATACTTTGTATACTAAATCTGCAAGCTTCTTTTGTTGTTGTTGTTGTTGTTTTTTATGGATGCTGTGTCTCTGTATTATTATGCCCCCCTTCGAAGAAGAGGGGGTATATTGCTTTGCTCATGTCGGTCGGTCGGTCGGTCTGTCGGTCGGTCCACCAGATGGTTTCCGGATGATAACTCAAGAACGCTTAGGCCTAGGATCATGAAACTTCATAGGAACATTGATCATGACTCGCAGATGACCCCTATTGATTTTGAGGTCACTAGGTCAAAGGTCACA
>VMBQ01007804.1:28123-44870 GCA_007657795.1 Dreissena rostriformis
TTGTTCCTTGTTTTTTTTTTTTTGCTTTGATTCCGGTGACATATGCTGTCATTTGAACATTAGCGTATCATCAACGAATATAATGGCTTAACGCATACGAAGAGAAGTTTTCATGGAAATCCACCTGTACGAACCAGTCAATAGCGTGTAAGAATCCAATACATCATTTGTTTAATGTCCTTGAAACCACTTCACCGTGAGTCATATCTTTTTGCATATTTTGTAAATATATTCTAAGCAGTGGTTAATGTATGAAGGATAGCATCATAAAGCATGGAATGTATCGTAGGAATCATACAGAATAACGTCATAAAGCATGGAATGTGTCGTAGGAATGGCATCATAAAGCATGGAATGTGTCGTAGGAATAGCGTCATAAAGCATGGAATGTGTCGTAGGAATAGCGTCATAAAGCATGGAATGTGTCGTAGGAATAGCGTCATAAAGCATGGAATGTGTCGTAGGAATAGCGTCATAAAGCATGGAATGTGTCGTAGGAATAGCGTCATANTCGTTGGCACAGACACTTATTTTAGTGACGTCATAATAGTGACGTCATAATACTGTGTTTCTGTTTACGATTTACCCGTTACTTGCTTTTGTGTTAAGTCTGAAACAAATCTGATATTTCCCTGTTTTTCCTAGTAGCAATTGATCTTTTTTTAGAAGCAATTGTTCCTTGTTGTTTTTGTTTTTGCTTTGATTCCGGTGACATATGCTGTCATTTGAACATTAGCGTATCTTCAACGAATATAATGGCTTAACGAATACGAAGAGAAGTTTTCATGGAAATCCACCTGTACGAACCAGTCAATAGCGTGTAAGAATCCTAAACATCATTTGTTTAATGTCTTTGAAACCACTTCACCGTGAGTCATATCTTTTTGCATATTTTGTAAATATATTCTAATGTATTCTAAGCAGTGGTTAATGTATGAAGGATAGCGTCATAAAGCATGGAATGTGTCGTAGGAATAGCGTCATAAAGCATGGAATGTGTCGTGGGAATCATACAGAATAAAGCATGGAATGTGTCGTGGGAATCATACAGAATAAAGCATGGAATGTGTCGTAGGAATCATACAGAATAACGTTCTAAACATCTGTTTTACGCATTCCAAGCGATGAGTACAATCTACAAGCATCCAACGAACGCTTACATAATTATGCCGTTTGCTAGATATATAAGTGCCTCGCTCTGGGAAAACGGTACTTAATGTATGTGTGTAAAGTATCATCCCAGATAAGCCTATGCAGTCTGCAGAGGCTAATCGGGGACATAATTTTTACGGAATTTTTTGTTTAAAAGCAAGTCTCTTCTAAGAAAAATGTCTTTCCAGAAAGTGTCGTCCTTTATTAGCCTGTGCAGGCTGCAGAACGCACGTGCATAAAGCGTGGTTTTCCCAGATAGAGGCTCATATCTTGTATTTTATATCCAACCTCGCGTTTTTTTGAAGTTCCTAGCATTTCTTTACATACTGTTTTTCCTTTTTTGCACAAATCATATTTTATACACTCCTGCAAAACATAGAATCTCACCATCTAACATTTCAAGCACGTCTTTGGCTGAACTCGCAGAATGTGTGATATTATGCAACGGAGAAAATGTGCAAAATAACACTTCAGTGTAAACGGAATCGGATATCTTCACAATACGTCATAAGATAATCGTAAGATCACAGTGAGCTACAGACATATTCGTCTGGTTTGTTTCTGATGTATTGTGATTTTTTAAATATCTATGGCAATACTCATAAAATATAGTTCTGCTGTGCCGTGCTTTAATATGCCTTCGGAGGTTTTGCGCTATTTATGAATACAAAATCGATCATCTGATTCATTTTTTTACTTGAAAAACTGCGTGGATTGAAATCAATAAAGATGTTCTAGTTTGTCTTTTATTTTATTCCAATACTGATTATGTAAATCCTGTATAAGTAATAGTGGTAGCACACTTTCATCGAAAGTTCATCTGTCTGTCCGTGGTGAAAACCTTGTCTGACGACGAACTTATCAACGTACAACATTCAAACTTGCATGCACTATTTTTTAAATATGCAATGATGTTATGTTGTTAACCTGTAATATCGTTAAAAGTTATGCCCTTTTTCTATCTTAAATTTCGATTAAATAAGTGTTACAATTTGGTCTGCGTGTGACAAGCTCTTGTTAAACGAGCCCGCATGGAAATGTGCGCTACTGGAAGGCGATTATTAATTCACGTTCATAAACACGAACTTTACGTGATCCTGTTTTTAATTGCAAGTTAAATTTGTTCCCCATATTTTTTTCTCACGCGTATGAATAATTTCTTTGCAAAAGTGCTCTTGCTATCGAAATAAATTGATTCTCGTTATTGGAAAACTGACCTAAATGCATCTGCGAAAAGTCTCCTCCAAGATTAGCCGGTGAAGTCATCATAGGATAATCAGGGACAACACTTTCCGCCTACACTGTATTTATGTTGAAAATATCACTCCTTTAAAAAAAAATTTTTCAAGTGGGCTTCACAGTTTAATCTGGAACGACACTTTACGCACATGCATTAAGCCCAGTTTTTCCAGACATAGGCTTAATTGACGTACATTCATTACATACCACGAAGCTCTGCATTTGAGAAGTACCTTTTCGGTCGTCTGTTTCTATTTATGGCGCAGCAGATCACACCAGTCCCCACGAAAACGCAAAAGCCATCACAAAAGCACAGCCACACGACAACCCAATCATCCAAAGTATCACGTGGCAAAAGGCTAGCCCCCCGACATGTGAATATCAATTGGTAATTGGAAAGTCTGTCGATAGCTCGAGAGAAAATCGATGATTTGCAATCTTATCTACGGATGAAATCTGAAAAGACATGGCAGAGAGTTATGTCACTGAAAAGATCTATCGATCGTCGCCCGTGGCCGCTGACGTTCTTATGTAATACTCGTCGCATTACCTTTAGCCGCGTTCTGGGAAAACCGGATTTAATGCGCTCGTCAAAAAGTGACGTCCAATATTAGCTTGCGTAGTCCGTGAAAGCGGAAAGTGTCGTCCCTGATTAGCCTGTGCGGACTGCACATGCAATTTGCCCAGTTCCCCATAACGGTAAATGAATGACTTAAAAGATCTATTGATCGCTCGTGGCCGCTGATGTCGCGGCCGCCGGTTCTGGTATAATACCCCGCTGAATTATCCTAACTATCGTGTATGACTTTGGCTCTTTTTTTGTTCTACTTTCCTGAGTTTTGCAATCGTGATAATGAGAAGGGATGCATTTTTTCTACATTTTAAGCCCATATCGACCGAACCAAACATAATTCAATGAGCCTCGCTCTTGGAAAAACGGGGCTTAATGCATGTGCATAAAGTGTCGTCAAAGAAAGATAAGACTGTGCAGACTGCACAGTATGATCCTGGACGAAACTTTACGCATATGCGTTTAACCCCGTTTTCCCA
Organism: Dreissena rostriformis; assembly: GCA_007657795.1. Lineage (NCBI taxonomy): Eukaryota > Metazoa > Mollusca > Bivalvia > Myida > Dreissenidae > Dreissena > Dreissena rostriformis. The sequence continues at coordinate 31,565 of VMBQ01007804.1, forward strand.
AAGCGATGCTCATTTATGGAGAGTAGCAGATGTTTAAAAATAAAATTGAAGAATGTATACAATTACACAATCTATATACTGTACGCTGATAAGGGTCTCAATTAACATAAATATTTGTAAACTAATTAAAAACGCGTTTATTTATAGCTCGCATTGTGTATACAACCATATCAACTTTGGAGATTACTTTAGATTTGGCGATTGTTACCTCGCCGCGCCAGTCTATGGCCTTGGTGTTATTGGTAACCAACAACTCCTGTTACTTATGTCGTCGCCTACTCATGAAACATGATTAATCTTAGAATATCACTGGCTTCAATTAAAGCAGAATTCTTGATCAATCATTTTGCCATTTTCTCATTTCACCTGCAAATTACATGCCTTGCATCATTGCATCATTTTTACAAAAAATATAATTACGATGCATTTTTTTTTTAGAAAGAGTAATTGCGAATTGCTATTAACTTAGCTATTGGAATGCTCGTTTTAGTACCTCCATACACGCTGCTACTTACTTTTTTTTATTAATTGCCATACCAGAATGCCGAATTACTGGTATCCACATTTTATGTCATGGCAAACGTCTAAACAATAACTTCATTTGCCAATATGCTTTAATTAATAAATGTAAGTAATGTTCAACAATGCTGCAGTACTAGTAAATTGGTACTTGTCGGGAAATTATTGTTATGCTCCATACATTTATGAGTTATACGTAATGGCAAACGTTCAGACAATAACTTAATTTGCCAAGAAACACTAATTGATTGGTGTTAGAAATGTTCAACAATGTAGCGGTACTAGTAAATCAGTAGTTTTGTGGAAATTAATCATTATTATGAGCTATAAATATAGGATTTATGTATGTCAGCTCTTGTGCGTGTGCGCGATTTTTATGCCTGTCGTTTCAGCTATGTTGCATGCCAAATAAACCAATTTTTATCTCATTACACACATTTACACAATAACTTCAATTGCCAATAAGCACTAATTAATATAATGTAACTAATGTTCAACAATGTAGCGGTACCAATAAATTAGTACTGATGTGGAAACAAATTATTGTTATGAGCTTTAAATACATGAGTTATGTATGGCAGCCATTGTGCGTGCGATTTTTATTTATGTCGTTTCAGCTATGTTGCACGGGTATACAAACAATTACAGTCAATTCTTCAGAGTAGTTTCTGTCAGGCATAATTCCTCGTATTAATAAATTATATTACTTTGCCCTGTTTTGATTACCTATCCCGATTTCTTGAGTCTGCTCTAATAGGATAACGTAACGTTCACTTTTTATATATACCCCATCAAGTCTGGCAGGTTTGCGTCTTACACGTTTAACAGTTTATGCATACAGATTGCTACGATCAAGGGAACACACTTTGGTCAGATAAATCAAGAAAAGAGATTTGCTGACATATACATGTCATACATTTTCACACAAAAAAAAACAGTTTGATTTTATGGCTTAACATTAGTCTTCTTGCCAACTGGACACTAACTGTTCGTCTAACTGTGCTCAACTTGATTAACTGTAAAATCATTATTATTCGTTGAATATTAATTTTCGTAGATTTCATGGGTTAACCGATCAACGAATTTAACACAAGCACATGAAAAATGCCCGACGCAAATTTCCTTTTTTTTTCCAAACCAGGAATCCACGAATTTACGCGTCCACCAAAAAAGTCTATAAAAAACCCACGAAATTTCATGCCCACGAATATTAATGGTTTTACAGTTTGCAGTTGCTGACTGTAGAGAAATATATCCTACTTCTTTTAATCTAGATAATTCGTATCCAGCCTACCGACGTCTGAATCTGGGGCATTTCTCCTGGCAGAGTTTAAACATATCGATTTATACCGACTGGCTGTTAAATACGTTGATTTCATCTCGATTTTCTCGTTAACCCTTTGAGCGCTGGAACCGGATTTTGAAGGCCTTTACAAACAGTTTGGATCCAGATGAGGCGTCTCATCAGGATCCAAACTGTTTGCTATTCTGATAGTATTTTTTGAGAAAAAAAACAACAAAAAAACAATTAAAATGCTAATTTTAGAAATTTAACAGACAACATTTTAGCAAACGACACATTTCCCAGCATGCAAAGGGTTAATAATATAAGCCGTAGCCTGTGAATATATTCTTGCCAAGGTCACAGAAAGATGGAGCTATCTTGATATACAAGTAGAGCGTGACACATCGGTATCCCGTGAGAATGTTTGAGCAAAAGTCAAGTTTGTAGAAACGTAATTTGACTTAAGAATCTTACAAAGAGTCTGTCATTGTTTTCCGACGATTCAGGAAAGATTGCTGGTAGTTTGGGTTAAAAAACGATGGCTATTCAGATGATGATGATGGTGGCGGTGGTGATGATTGCGATAATGATGATGATGGTGGTGGTGGTGATGGCGATGATGATGATGATGATGGTGGTGGTGGTGGTGGTGGTGATGATGCTTATGATGGTTATAAGTTTTGCAAAACAATATATATATATATAAGTTTAAGATATACGACAGAGTAACGCATAGTTTTGATGCAAATTATACAGGTATTGCATAACACACTGAAGTAAACAGTCTAGGTTGATTATCCCGAGAATGCGATCAGCATTACCGTGCATTTATGTAATGTGTTTTCGTATGCATACCTTAGGATTGCATTATGTGTAAAAAGAAAAATATTGGTCATTATTGTATCACATTAAAAACATAAAACAGATTGATAACAAAGTATCTACGGTAAACACTAATCATCATATTTTGGTAAGATATGAAATTAATGACGTTATTGGCATATGTTTCTAAAACAGTCCATTTAATATGTTTCTGGTTAATCGCTCGGTGCGTCTATTATTAGAGAATATTATAACAGACAAGAAATATCTATTATAAAGTTATTCGGCGTATATCCGGATTTTGAAAATAAAGGTTAAAATGTACGTTTCTAAATACATTAAATTCAATACATAGGTTTGATTTTTTAAGTTGTTATTCGCTTATCCAACGCATGAAATGTTTGTTATGTTCGCATGATTATTTATACACTTTTTAATTAGACTTTATACCGTTTACAAATCAATACAAAGTAGATAATCACAAACGGTCAGATGTCGCTTTCAAGGACGATTTACAGACAAACTGAAAGCACACTGACCTTGATATGGAATACATAACGTTTATAGAAAGTGGACAATGTTTCTGCTGAAACGGTTGCTTATGCAAAACCCAATCATCTAAAATGTTTGCATGCAAATATAACACTAAAGAACATGACTTTGTGTAAGTATATCAAGGTAGGGAACAAAATGGTAAATTAACAGTTACACGATATAAAATATATGAGCGCACATAATGCACTGTGAAAATGACTTTAAATTGTATGAGCACATCCTTTAACTTAAAGTTCTGGGTAATTTAACAAGGACACTCACGCAATTTATTGATTTAACGAGTTTAGTGTACAACTGTTGTTCCAACGCATTATTTGTTTATGAGATAAGCTAACTTCAAACGCTCAACATTCGACTTGCATTGTTCAAAAAAAATAGTTTACACTTTTGTCCAATAGAATAGTGGAATTGTATTCATTGCGGGTCTAGTGGCAGGACATTTCTCCAAATTATATTGGCTGTTAATATAAGTCATTACAGGTCAAAAGCTTGTTAAGACTGCTACGCCGAAAATGGCAGTTAATGCAACAAAAGGAACAGAAAAAAAACATTAAGATATCTGCCTGTCGTTTGTAAAACATTTCTGCCCATAATGACGCTAGTCCGCAGACGGATCACGTGATTTCGTTGATTTTTTTCCTTGAATTCGTTGAGTTTCTATAATAATTACTTCCGCTTCACTCTCAATTCGATCGTGTGTGTTATTCCAACCCGTCTGGTTTGTATTTCGTCTGATTACCTGCGTTAAAAGGATAAAAATGAACGAATCCGCGGCCTTCACCAATTTTATGAAAGTAATTATAAGGCATTTTGTGAGAGTTTTTATTTTGGTCGTACATTTATACCGTTAAATAGAGTTCTGTATTGGCAAATTTAAATATCAGCCGCGCTCTGGGAACACGAGGCTTAATGCACGTGCGTACAGTGTCACCCCAGATTAGCACGTGTAGTCCGCAAAAGCTAATCAGGGGCGACACTTTGCGCTTGTATGCAATTTTTCGTTTAATGGAAGTCTCTTCTAAACAAATATCCAGCCAGGGCGTAAAGTGTCGTCACTGATCAGCCTGTGCGGACTGTACAGGCTAATATGGGACGACAATTTACACACATGCATTAAGCCCCGTTTTCCCAGAACGAGGCTCATAACGAAGTTTAGACCTCTGAAACTGAAAAGCAACGCGAAACAAAGAAGAATCTTAAGATTTGTACACGTAATTTTATAGGTACTGTATTTGTCTGCTTATGCTTCTTGATTTTGCAATAATCAAAACCTGAATTCTGAAAACAATATAAACTCTTATTTTTCACCATTATGCGGTAACTTCATAGCTTTTTTTTCCAACAAGTTAAAACGCCATTGTTTCTAAGAAATTGCTGTATTTTAAACACTCGATGTTTTTGGCTTATTTCAATTTTAAGCGAACTCGACAGGTAGCAAAGCATTCAATTTAGACACCGAGGTATCCTAGATACTTATAACAAACTTTGCTTATCTTGTGCGCACGATTATTCTCGTGCATGTGATCTCCCGCGATAATACGCGAGATGTACAGGTGGTGTGCGCTAAGTTCCCGTATTTTCCTGAAAAGTACCAACATTAAAGTCGAAGCCAATTAACGTAAAACTAATTAATGTAAATTAAAACAAGCTGCGATCGAAATTACATACATTTCCATCTGAGTGTTTTTTCTTGCGATGTCTGCGTATATTTCAACATACTAACGTTGGTGCAGGTTTATTTCGAACAAATTAATTACCACATGTAATTTACTCTTGGCTTTGGATCAATGCGATAGTTGTTTATTTTTATATTCCCAAGCTTCCGTCTAGATAATGTTTGACGGAAATAGTAGTATGTTAAAAAACGTGTTAGCAACCTCACTAGAATGTTATTGTGAAGATTGATAGGAACTTATGTTTCTGTCTAGATGTATAGTGATCTCTCTTGAATTGTCCGTGAGCGTTTTTACATCTTAATGTATATCAATACTATTATATGTCAATGTTAACCGCAACCAGATTGGTTGCAATTTAACTAGATCTCATTTTTAAGTTTATTACTTAGAGTAAAACGAACGCACCAAACTGTTTGTGTAAGCTTACGGAAACCTGATGGAAATTAGATGAAATGTTTCTGAGTGTGTTAAAGTTGTAATATAGGGATAATACACGTTTTCGAGGGTATGATCATCTGTGTGCGCTCGAAAAATCCGTTCCCGAGTGCGCAGGACGATGGCAGGAACGGATTTTGAGAGCGCCGCAGATGATCATGTCCGAGAAAATGTGTATTTTCGCTATTATTGCATAAACAAATCACACATACCAAAATAAATGAAAATAACATTGAAAACAATATGTCTTGTTCATTCGACATCGACAAAATAATTCGTTATTTCATATGATATCATACAGTTCAAGGTTGTGTTTTACATATGCCTCACTCGGTCATCATCAGAAATGACGAGGCTTTAACTTCGAATAAGCAGATTTCGATTTAAAATGTGTTTAAAGAGTGGATTAATGCAAATTTGAAATGCAGCCGTGCAAAGTAAGAAATGAGGAATGGTTTTGTCGATATCGAATGAACAAGACATATTGTTTTCAATGTTATTTGAATTTATGGATATGAAAAACACATTACAGAGCTTGAACGGCACGTGAATCGCCTTGTTAATACACGATTTCTCCCGTTCAAGCCCTCCATTTGGAAAGTTTCTGCACACCGCCAGAGGGCATTATAGATAGAGTTTATGCAATAATAAATAATCAAAAATATATTTTAATGAACGTATGGCATGGGAACTATTCATTATGTTTCTTCTTCTTACTCTAGATATTTCTGAAGTACTACAAAACGAAAAATTAAAAGAAACATCATAAAGCCAATTCTGTTGAATTCTCATTTGCAGAAATGCAATAGATGGCACGGAAACTCATTGCGTCACGATCAAAAGCGATCTGGCATATGAAATATTCTCATTTGAGATAAGGAGAACTATTTTCTAATAAAAACAAAAAATACGATATTTGGTTTGTCGAGCTGTTTTCCCGCGTGCTGATGGCAATTGCTATAATCAGTCGGACAGATATATTAGGCCGTATATATTTTATTCATTACGTTACTAATTTGTTGTCCGTGTTGAATGGAAGATGGGAACTATTGCATTCGACTTACATTACATTACAATTCCATGCTAAAGCGTATGTACGTACTCGAATGTGGGACTTTACAAAAGGGAAACGAAGTGAGGTATTACACACTCTAGATATGTGTTTGTTTTCGATGTGATACCGCGTTATATTAGCCTCAATCCGGGAAAATAAGATAAATGCATGTGCGTAAAATGTCATCACATATAAGCCTGTGCAATCCGAACAGGCTTTTCAGGGACGACATTTCCGCACTGTATGGGATTGTTCGTTTAAATGAAGTCTCTTCTAAATGATAATCCAGTCTGGGCCGAAAATGTCGTCCCTGATAAGCCTGTGCGTACTGCTCAGGGTAATATGGGACCACACCGTACACACATGTATTAAACTCAGTTTCATATCGAAGCCCCGACCTCTGGAACTGAAAGACCACGCGATACAAAGGATAATCTCACAATTAATATTCTTTATGTGATAAGTACATTACTCGTCTGCTTTTTTTTGTTAATTTTTCGGCGTAGCTGTATAACCCAGCTTTTCACCATACCTGACCCTTGTAAGTGTCCAATAGAATTCAAATCAAATTTCCCGCGGCTAGACACGAATGAATACACTTGATTTATTCCATTGGCTGATTTGAGAATAATCCCCCAGAATATTGGAAACATGACTGCGTCTTTGTAGTATAGCAGTATACGCTGGTTTGCTGCGTGTTCAGCATGAAACAATTTTATCTCTAATGAAAAACCTTGATGTAACGAACAGTTTTTTACACTCAACTCTTGACATCAATACAGTTTGTGTGTGCCCCTTTATACGAGCCGCGGGATTGTCAGCGCCAGAGCGTTTGTACTTAAAGGCTAAGGTCTCATATTAAGTTATTACTTTATCTCCCCTGAAAAATCAGTAGGGCAGGTCCGTACCTTGTATGTTGTGAAGACGCGGAGGCGACATGTAAATAAACTCTTGAATACACACACATTTAGTTATTACTACCATATTGCTGTCTGTGTACAAGTACATTTTAGTTCATAAAAGGATCGTTTTTCGATATCCTGATATTAGTTTTGGCCAAATCATTTTAATAGTCACCGAAATTGAACATTAAACATGTAAAACTATGAAGTTTTAAACAAGCCATCGTTCCATCAGTGCAATCGCGACCTCACTTTAAAGCATTGCATTTAAAGCCGCAAGGTATCAGAGTCAGTTCGCGGTCAGTACAGGGATCGTTATATAATATAGACGGTATCGCATGAACTAAGTGAACTGGAATTTTATTCAGACCAGATGTTAAATGAAGATATTCGCCGATATAATTATGGTATCTCTAGATTCTTAATATGTTTTCAACAAAACCATGATTCATATTATTTTTGATTAATTGAACTAGAATTATTCCACCAAATTGACCAATGTATTGAGCATGAGCGAGTCGACTCCCGAAACTGTTAATAATCGAATCAAATTGCAATGCCCAACAAACCACTTAAACAGGTTTGTTCATAGAACGCGCGAATAAATATTAAAAATATGTACGGATACTTCGCGTGTGGCCGGTTGACTAACCTGTTTTAATTTCACTTCCATTCTTCTTTTTTTTATCTATAGATATATGATCAGCAATATGTAATAATGTATAATAAACAGCGATAACTACGCGTACCATCCCGTACTGCGTGAAATGCAGCTAAGAACTGCACAGAAAAAAAACATATGCTATCTTTGATTTCATTCGTTAAACTCTTTACCTTTCACCAACTTCAACCACAATCAACGCCGTATATCTTTTTTTTTAAAGATATTTCTTGTTTAAATTATCAAAACTTGAATTTTGAACACAATATAAAATCTTACTGTTAAGCATCATGCTATGATAACAACGCTGTTGTTGTTTTGCAACAAGTTGAACGCCATTGTTTCTTAGAAATCGCTATACCTAAAAAAATCGTTAACGCTAAATATGTGTGGCTGATTTCAATTTTAAACGAAATCGACAGGTAGCAAAAGATTCACTTTTGACACCGAATTATCCCAGATAAAATAAACACACTTTCCTTATCACGTGCATTTAAACTCACGCGATAACTCGCGAGATGTACAGGTAGTGTTCGATGAGTTTTCGAATTTTCTATACGAGTACAGAAATTAAAGTCAATTAACGTAAAACTAATTAATGTTAATTAAATCCCGCGTAGATCGAAATTACACAGTTTTCTTGTGAGTGTTTTTTTTCTTTAGATGTCGGCGTATATTATACATACTTACGTCGGTGAAGGTTTATTTCGAGCAAATTAATTACCACATGTAGTTTACTCTTGGCTTTGGATCAATGCGATAGTGGTGTGTATGTAGATAAACCGGCTTCCGCGTAGATAATGATCGATCGACATCAATAGTGGTTTCTGATTAACGTTATAGCAACCTAAATAGAAACTTTGATTGATATCAACCTTATTTTCTGTCTAGATGTGTTGTGATCTCTGTTAAATTTTTCTGTGTGTTTGTATATCTATATGTATATCAATTCTATTATATGTCAATGTTAACCGCAAACAGATTTGTTCGAATTTAACTGGATTTCATCTTTAAGTTCATTACTTGGTGGAAAATGAACGCTCCAAATTGTTTGTGTAAGTTTACGTAACACCGATGAAAATAACTGTTTTTGTGTGTGTTGTAAGTTGTAATAAATAACTAGAAAATATATTTTTAATGAACGTATGACATGAGAAATACTCATTATGTTCCTTTTTATTATTCTAGTTATTTCAGATGAAATTACAAAACGAAAGATTACACCAAACATCACACAGCCAATTCTCTTAAAATTCTCATGTGTAGAAATGCAAGATGACCCACGAAAACTCTTCACATCACGAACAAGAAGCGCTCTTGTGTATGCAATAAGCTCATTTGAGATAAGGACAACTGTTTTCTAATTAAACAAAAATATGCTTTTTTGTTTGTCGAGCTGTTTTCCCGTGTGCTGATGGCAATTGCTAGAATCAGTCAGACAGACAAAGTAGGCCGTAGTATATGGTATATTTTGCTTGTTTGTCCGCGTTTAATGGAGTATGAAAACTGTACCATTCGATCGTAATTCCATAATGAAAGTAATGTACGGACCCATGACTTTACAATCGGGAAACGAAATGAGGTATTACAAACATAATATATGTGTTTGTTTTCGATTTGCTGCCGCGTTGTATCATCGTTGGAAATGAAGACGATTCATATTTTCATGAGCGCTTCCTTGCACTCTGGATCAGCAGACGATTTATGTCATTCAGCAATCAATCTATCTCTCTATCTTAGACAGAGTTATGCAATACATCCACTGCTGATCCAGGGTGGGATCGTACCCAAGAACTCTCAAAACCAGGTACACCATTTGAATGGCCTTTATACTTGTAAAACGGGATGACGTGAGGATGGTAGATAAGCAAACCCACGGACAGGTTTCTCGTGGAATATTTCGATATAGGCTTCAAGTAGAAATTAAAACGCAACATGACAACAAAGGGAAAAGTAATTGACATAATTATGTGCCTTGTGTGTGAGTGAATAGCTGTAGAATCAAGTTGCTTTGATGTTAGATAGTTTGAAGTGGGGCTCTTGTATTTGAAACCTATTCTCCGGATATATATATATATATATTGTCTGGAAACTTTTGTGATGGTATTGTAAGAGCTTGTTTGTTTTCCACAAAATATTCAAATATGCATTTTAAAAGTTGTTTATGGCAGTTTTACACATTTAAACAATTACAAAATCTGCGAAAATGTTCCATATTCACCAAACAATCATAGACTTGAAAGACGCTGAACCTGCAAACAATAATATTCTTGTTATGCAAGTAAACGCATACTTTTCAAATAANATATATTGTCTGGAAACTTTTGTGTTGGTATTGTAAGAGCTTGTTTGTTCGACAAAATATTCAAATATGCATTTTAAAAGTCGTTTATGGCAGTTTTGCACATTTAAACAATAACAAAATCTGCGAAAATGTTCCATATTCACCAAACAATCATAGACTTTGAAGATGCTGAACCTGCAAAAAATAATATTCTTGTTATGCAAGTAAACGCATACTTTTCAAATAAATAAAACTCGCAACAGACACTTCAGAGTTTTTGCCCTTCGCCTATACAACAAATGCAAAATTCGCATTGGCTGGCGTATATTGCTGTTCATGACCTTTGACTAGTTTGTAGAATCTGACGTCTTCCCAAAAGTTCCAGTTAACAGCCTATGGAAAGTTTTTGTCGAGTCTGACGTCTTCCCTATATTATAAGTTAATAGCCTATGGAAAAATGTTTATTGAAACGTTCATCTATAGAGTTACATTTATCTAGGAATATTTTACTTTCTGAGGTTTTAATGGTGTCGCTCAAACCACTTGTTTAAAACGTTATGCATCTGTGATATTGTAACAGAAACAGGTTACAGCGAGAGTTTCCGCCCTTATAATTATAGTTGTTAAAACGTATTGTTAAGGCAAACCGGTTAGACTAAACAAATTATATTGGTTCATTGTTGAAACCATGAAAAAATCTACGCATTTAGTTCTATAGCTTGACTGTTGAAATAGTGTCATTATGCCCCTTTTGAAACATTTGGTTCGATTAGAAAACAATTTAGAGGCGTCATATCGTATCCACCCATCGAAAGAGCAGAACACTTCGCTTCCATGCTGTCAACCATTTCGTCATTTCTTGGAAATAAGACACATTTGAGAATCGAAAATGCGATCCAGTACTTATTTGTTTAGCATTTGACGTCTGTTTACAGGATTCCGATCAATTTGATATAATTATAAACTTACGCTTTATAAAACCATAATTATGCAACAACGCTATGTAACATGTAATTTTACAACCACCTAAACAGCTTCTACCTGGAAGGCATTACGATGATCTGAATATCTTGCTGTATCATATACTATGTTTGTATAAAACGCATTTTAGCTGATACTTGTTTTATGTCTAATTTATTCGTGCCCCAGAAAGTTTCTTTTATGTTGCCCTGGTTTACATTTTACTATGCATTGAGTAGTTAAATAGTTATAACATTAAGACATTGTTTATTTTATTTCTGTTTGATTTAAAATGAAATGCTATTATGTTGTTTTTTATTTACACTTAAATGTTTTGCGAATAAATGTAGGCCAAATGTTTGGTTAAGGCGCCCGCAAAACTGGTATATTGACCTCCTGAACAGAAAGTGCAAAAACATTAATTGCCAGGAATATTACGCTCGTTAGTCTGTCGTTGTTCAGCACTTCTGGAAATTCCACTGCCGCGTTTAGTTGTTGCATCTGCCTCGTTAATGTCTGAAGGGTTCCGATTGTTGTTTAAATCACGTGGCGTTTTTCGTCATCGATACGAGAAGAAATTTAAATTGCACTAAGTGTGTTTAATTCGTAATTCGGGTCTATGGCTGAAAGAACTCAATAGGGATTATGCTAAGCTGCTGCAGGCGTTTCAATAAAACAAATCGAATGTGCTATATATTATAACACTTCTACAAAGGCTCTTGTTCACACATTCGCAAAAACGTCTCATTTAGAAGTATACCACAAAGTATGATTTTCTTATGATGGCTGATTTCTGCGATATCGGTCTGGCATGTTGGCGGGTTTGAACGTTGTCAACACGAGCTCACGCCAGAACGCCAAAAATACCCGCCAGAAGGACAGATTTAACAGTTACAGTATCTCATTTTAAGTAATGACACCATCATAAATAAAGAGCTTGAATGGTCGATAACATTATAATGCTACCAGAAAAAGTTTTATAGCGAAGAAGTGTTGACGTAGGTGGTGGTCATGGCAACATAAAAGAGGTTTTTGGTGCATTCTTGACGAACATCAGCAGGCATATTTGCTTTATTGCATCTTATTCAGTTTTACAAATCACGACGATTTCCGAGCGTGTACAAAACTATACAAATGTTTATATCTTCTGTAGCATAAAGTTATCGCATCGTCCGTACCTCTAACCTTTCGTCCCTATCCTTCTCAAAACATGCTAGTAAAAGCCAGCGCCTAATGGACGTTTGTTGAAACGAAAACATAGTATTTTTTTTTATGAAGTTTGTTTTTCACGTAGGGGGTTTGTCCCACTTTTATTAATACGTAGAAGATATTTGATTGCTTTTTGGGTAATACAGTGATTTTTTTCTCCGTAAAGCGAGAAAATAAATATTTTGTAATTAAAATGTTTAATGTTTCTCACTTTAATGAAACAATACGTCATGGTAATTTCCCGAAAGCAAACACATTGCCTTTTATAACCGTGTGTGTGTGAGTCGTCTTGACTAGAGCGGAAACAAGTTAATATTTAACCTTGCCACGGTTGCACAAAATGGAAACGCAGATGTATTTACGTGAATAAGGTGAACACATAGATGTATGCAAATAATCGAAGCAGAGAACCCAATAAATGAGCCATATTGTCTAGACTGCACATAATGTGATTTATTATTTGTATCAGATATTGTTTTGCGTACTGCTTAAAAGAACGCCTTGTTTGTTGTGCCATATTCAAATCCTCGATGGAACTAACCAGAAATTGATTTATGGCCTTACTCTGTCGAGCCTTCGGCCTCTGATTAATGGAACATGTATTTAATGGCCTCGAACAGAGAACACAATCACGGGCGATACATTGGCCAGCATAAATCATGTGTCAGGAGTACGCTAATCAGAATGTGGGAGCATCGCGAAATCATGTGATATCAGGTGAATCCAATTCCGAGCATACGGTCTATAATTGATGTGCTTTTATGAATGGATAAAGTCAGGCATATGTTTAATATGTGTTTTTTTTTAAAGCAATTAGTTCGAGTTGGTTTCATTGAGAAATATATATCCGGAAATCAAAACCCTTTTTGTGTAAAGAAATCACCTTAGTGATTTATAAACAAAATAAATAACTGATGGCCGGTTAATCATAAAAGGAATCATTG
>VMBQ01007805.1:13409-41337 GCA_007657795.1 Dreissena rostriformis
ACGACGGGTACGCAAACTACCCAGCAAGTTCATTCCTGATGCAGCCAATTAAACCGGTTTACTCTTATTAAAGAAATGTGGGTTGGATATTCATATGTCTTTGTTACAATTACGGCATGTAAGTATGGTTTAAGTATAACGTCATTGTGCGAATGGGATATGCACTGAATATAACTTCCGGAAATAATTACTACTTTCAGTTTGGAAATGCGATGGCACTGATGGTTTTAAAACGGACTTAGGGATACCGTTTAAACGGTAACGTTTTCGTTTATTTCATTTCGTTTAAACGTTTAGAAAAATCTGTAAATGTGATACCCTTATTGACAATATGATGACCACATTTGAGTCAGGGTCCTGAACTTCCAAAATTAGGTCACCAAAACAAGTCTTAGAAAAACCTTGTTACACCGCAAGATGCTATATCTATGTCTCAATCTTGATGAAAATAAGTCTGATTGTTTATCTTGACAATATCTGTGCAAAGTTTGAATCTGTATCAAAATTAAGGTAACCAGGTTCAGTTTTAGAAAAAAACAAACTTGTTACCATTCTAATTGATAACCATCATGACTCAATCTTGATGAAACTTGGTCAGCATGTTCATCTTGACAATATCTAGGCTAGGTTCGAATCTCAGCCATGCGGGGCAAGGACAAGTCTTCATCAACTGGTGTCGGTGAACTCTTCAGGTGAGCGCTTCAGACCCCCATCATGGCCCTCTTATTTGCATGTTGTTATGTTAGACATTCATTAAAAACTATTATGCAAAGTTTAATGCTTATTACCATATTTCTAGACTCCTGCCTTAATGAAATTCCAGATCTGGAATACTGTAGTATTAAAACAGGATCAGTTAACTTAATTCTTATCATTGAAATGTCTTTTGTTGCCTCAACAAATGTCTGGAAGTTTTTTGTAATCAAATAAAACCTCTTTTCATACAAAAAGTATTGCTAGTTTTTGCCCTGTTTTATTTGAAATCGATGACAATAAAGTCTGTTAATTGACTTTTTCAACATGGCAGTGAAAGGAAATAAGGAAAAGGGAAATTGCCCAAAGATCTGTTTACAGGAAAGTCTAAAGCCTTCCCCTCGCAACACACTTCATGTAATTTAATGAAAGGGTTAAACAGAAGCTATTTCTTGCAGTATTATCTTTTCTCTAAGGCTGTTTAAGCTTTTTTCTTTGACTTTTCATAGTTTTCTCCATAAAAATTGTTTTGGGATTTCATATTGTTACCTATTAGTTTGCAATTATATTGACCTAGATAGTTCATTTGATAAAGTTTGCTTTATATTTATGTCCCTCTTTGAAGATATGAGGAAGGGAATAATTGTTAAGAGTAACACACACATTCAACACAGTCTATTTATTTTGCAACTTTAATTCATTTCTGAACTTTCAGCACTTTTAAATTAGGGCTCACACGGGTCATAAATATTCTTCAGGTTGTCGGGTAAAAATTAAAATACCCGAGAAAATTTGGTTCGGGTCAGGTATTTAATAAGTTAATTAAAATATAACTACATTACTTTCCATAACATGTTTTAGCGCATTAACTATTCAACTGTTTGTCACCTCAGATTATATAGAGTGTTATTTCTTCTATTAGTTTGATTTATTTAACAATGAATGGCATGCGGAACAGCATCTAACTATTTATAAGGTATACTGTACACAATGTTGTTGGACGTAATTAGCAAATGTTAGTAGTGCATGTCAACAATGTCCTTATTAAAACATCATTTACTTGGATTCGGGATAAAAGGTATAGAAAAACATCTCGTCAAGCAAAACTTAAGCTTTTACTTTTAGGGGAGAAGGCAAAATAACTTTTACTGTTAGCTCTTACATCAACTTTGAAGTTACTTAGATCTATTTTACTACATGTATATGTAAGTTTCGTCTTAAAATGTCGCCATTATTAGGATTTGAATAACAAATTATACTCGACTATAATGCTTTTGGTGCGTCACTTCTATTTATTGATGAATATTTGGAAAAGAAACAATAATTAAAATTATAATAAAAAAAGATAATTTTACTGCACTTGTTTAATGTTTTTTACACTTTAAACATATAATCTTCTACTTCATAACTAGCAACCCGAACCGGTATCGTTCCCAAAAAGTAACCCAGATCCCCGGTTTTGTGTGTGTATTTTTTTCTAGGCAATTTGTATGTTTCACCTAAACAAAATTGTGCCGATGAAATTATTCTTAAACTGTTTTCTGGAAATCAACCAGATGAAGCATGCATTGATTCTGTTGAAAGTGATATATCTTCAGGGACTGACTTGTGTTTTGATGACATGAATAATGGATCAGTTTTGAATATCTATCTTGTCAGGTCTTAACTGCAGAAATAGGAAACAATGAAACAGACTGATATCTCCTTTGGGTGTTCTCTTGCCAGCTATGGTGAAAGATGTGGTTGGGTTAAGTTGTTTTTGTCTGCCTGTCATGAACAGTAAAACGTTATTTGATTTACATTATAAAAATATAATTGCTCTCAAGAGGAAACTTGTTTGCGTGACTTCATGTTGAATGGTGGTTTGAAAGAATGAGGGAAATAGATATTGTGTGAAAAATAATATTTTATAAAAAGTGTCATCTGTTTGTTATAGAAAAGACAATTTATAAGTTTAGGCTGCTGGGAATTTAAAGGCTAAAGATTTTTTCTGCTTCAAGGCAGTGGGTGGGAGGCATGGAACATTGAACTTGTACGTCCATCCGTCTGTTCTTCTGTTGGTTTGTACGTCCATCCGTACATCCTGAAGGTTGTGTTTTCAACTCTTCTTTAACTACTGTGTGAATCTTGCTCAAACTTTTACAATGAAAGACCTTAACTCTTTCAGTGCTGGAACCGAATTTTGAAGGCATTTGCAAACAGTTTGGATCCAGATGAGATGCCACAGAACGTGGAGTCTCATCAGGATCCAAACTGTTTGCTATTCTGATAGTATTCTTTGAAAAAACTTGAAGAAAATGCTAATTTTAGAAATTCAGCAGACGACATTTTAGCAGACGACAAATTTCCCAGCATGCAAAGGGTTAATACTCAGATGGTTGTTGCAAATCATGTGTTTTCAACTCCTCTTTAACTGCTTAGATGATTTTGCTCAAACTTTCACAACTGAATGATCTTAATGTGTAGATGATCATTAAGATAATAGTTTTGGCTACAAATAGTTTTGGATGAATTGTGGCCCCTTTTCTTTTTGTCCACTTTGAGTATATTGTGGATTTACTTGTGAGCAAACATATGTCGTGGGGCATCAATGTCTGTGACACTTTTCTAGTTTCAAAGTGGCTTACTGATGCATTACTGTTGCCTAACAGAATAATGTGTTAGAATTACAAAAACAATACTAGATTTGCGATCCTATTGTGTTGTTATTATGATATACATTATCTTTGATTATTTGTATTTTTGGTTTGAACAATCTTTTTATTGGTTGAGCTAAAGAACATTCCAAGAATGAGGATCAAACCCGGGACTTAAGATTGCTAGGCGGACACCGTCTCCGCTATGTCACCATATTTATATGACATGTATTGTAGAAGTTCTTTCACTCCAAAGCCCATCCGTTTTATGTACACAGGCTCCTCTAAATGTTTTGATTTTTGTTAACAGTTTCTATTTTTATTTGTTGTTGTTGGTTGTTAGTCCCCCACTGGTTTCACCCTCCCCTGGTCAGTCCAACTGTCCATCTGTCAATTGTATATGGATCATGTTGCAATTCAAAAAGTACTCAAGCTAGGTTATCAGTTTATTCTGACAGCAGACTAAGTAAAACCCTATTTGCATTCTGGGTACTTGAGCTAGATTGATGAAACTTGGTTTGTGGATAGATGGCTATAAGGAGAATATGCACAATATTTCAGGGTTGTTTGGACACAAAATTTTGGTTGCTATGGTTACAAAAATAAGAGAAATTTAAAATCTGAATCCTATAACAACTCATAAAGTACTTAAGCTAGGATCTGAAACTTGGTGCATGCATAGAGGGCTATAGAGTGAAAATGCATGTTATTTCAGTTTTTTGTCAGTCCAAAATTTCTCGATGTCTGTCCGTCCAAAAAATCTGGATCCTGCGACTCAAAGAGTGCTTAAGCTAGGTTGATGAAACTCAGTATGTGGATAGAGGACCATATGGTGAATTTCATGTAATGTCAGTTTTTTTTGTACAAATAAATGTGGTTGCTATGGTTACAGAAATAAGTGATAGCTTAATCTAGATCCTGCAACAACTCAAAATGTACATATGCTAGGCTTATGAAACTAAGCATGTGGATAGAGGGCATTATGGGGAATATGCACTTTATTTCAATATTTTTGTTGAAAAAATTTTGGTTGCTATCATGGCTACACAAATAAGTAAAATATAAAATTTGGGCCTCATGTCAAGGCTAGGTTGATGAAACTTGGTACACTATAGTTCCGTTATATCGCAGTTCAGCGGATCCATGGAACATGATCGGGCTTTATCGGGAATCAAGATATAATGTGATGTACAATGAAGGCTTAGAAATCTGGACCAAACTGGATTGAGTTGTGTATTTCGGATTATACAGAAAATTTAAGTGCATGAAAAAATGGACATCACGATATAATGGATACCGATATAGTGGATCTACAGTGTATGTGGATTGAGGGCCATATTTACAATATGCATGTCATTTCGGGGTTTTCTTCAGACTAAAATTCTGTTTGTTATGTTAATAGGAAAACACTAAAAACTGAAACAAGGATCCTGCCATAACTAGAAAGTATCTTAATCTATGTTTATGAACCTAATGCAGATCCTGTTCTTACTATGACAACATTCACTCGTCACAAGTCACATAGCTCTTGCTCTTCCTAGTTNATGACCATGTTGGCTCCGATCACTTGATAGAAGTCCTTTTTCCGTTTTTTCATTTATTAATTTATTCCAAACTGCCCCCACAGCCAAGCGTTGGCACCCGCATGCGGTGCTCTTGTATACTTTATTATGAACATAAGGGGAGCATCCACCGTTTTCAACGATTCTTGTTGCATAATGTTTTATATCCATATGTTATACATTGTTAAAAAAGCATTATTTAATGTAAGTATTTTCAAATGTGTTAAATTAAATGTTTAATCCTAAAAGCATCGCCAGGTTTTATTGTTCATGAAAAGTTAACAAACTAGCCACAAATACACATTTCTCATGTATTTTGTGTAATTTCTTTGTACTGATCAAAAGCATTCAACATTACACTTCATGTACAACATCATGGCATTGCTCCTCTGGGAAAGTGTGGGCTTTTACATTTGACAGCTAATAAAAACTGTCAGGTAAAATCAAATTCAATTGAGAATGCTGTCAAAGGTGACATGCGCAATGACATAAAACTGTTAATCTTTAATATAGGGCAAGTGGGCTTATTGTTTGTCGCAATACACAACCGTGATGTATCATTATAAAGGCTCCAAAAAACTGGACCAAACTGGATTAAGCTATGAATGTCAGATAATACATAAAATAAAATTAAAGTGCGTGAAAAGAAATTTGGTCCACGGCCAACTAACGATATATTGGACATCGCGATATAATGGACTGCGATATAACGGATTTGCAGTGTAGTTTACGCTAGAGGCTTTCCAAAAGAAAGTTTCCCAAATCTGTTCTAGTTTCCTTGATTTAAATTTGTTTTTGTCAGCTTTTTTGTCACCCTATGTCCCATGTCAGTCCTTGCTTAATGTGTCATGCATCGTCAACTTTTAGCTCGTTACCACTCTTGAGGCCACATTTTTAATCCAATCTTGATGAAACTTTGTCAGGATGTTAATACTGCCAATTAAGGGTATCACGTTCAAACGTTTAAACGGTTGCGTTTCGTGTTTTGCTAAAAAATGTTTACAAAAACAGTAAACGTTTAAACGACAGTCAATATCAACAGAATCCATTTTAGTTCATTAGGTTACAACATTGCAAAGCTTAGTAACAGCTGCTGAAAAAGAGTCGTATTTGTATCAAGTGTGCCAGATGGCTCTTATTCACAATACCGTTAACATAATAAAACACCACTAGACGTCTTCAATATTAAATGCGCATCGGCACGAAGTGCTCGAGACAATTTTCCTGCCATTTGTTGCATGAGCATGCCCCAAATCGTCTTGAACATTCGACGCGCGTCGGCACGAAGTGCACGAGGAAAATTTCCCGCTGTTTCTTCATCGGCATTCATTCCCTAGACCCTTCATCAGTGGAAAAACTGGTGTTCTTCCACAAATCTAGCGAGTAAACCTTTACGGGGCGACGGGTACGCAAACTACCCCGCAAGTTCATTCCTGATGCAGCCAATTAAACCGGTTTACTCTTTTTAAAGAAATGTGGGTTGGATATTCATATGTCTTTGTTACAAAACATTACGGCATGTAAGTATGGTTTAAGTATAACGTCATTGTGCGAATGGGATATGCACTGAATATAACTTCCGGAAATAATTACTACTTTCAGTTTGGAAATGCGATGGCACTGATGGTTTTAAAACGGACTTAGGGATACCGTTTAAACGGTAACGTTTTCGTTTATTTCATTTCGTTTAAACGTTTAGAAAAATCTGTAAATGTGATACCCTTATTGACAATATGATGACCACATTTGAGTCAGGGTCCTGAACTTCCAAAATTAGGTCACCAAAACAAGTCTTAGAAAAACCTTGTTACACCGCAAGATGCTATATCTATGTCTCAATCTTGATGAAAATAAGTCTGATTGTTTATCTTGACAATATCTGTGCAAAGTTTGAATCTGTATCAAAATTAAGGTAACCAGGTTCAGTTTTAGAAAAAAACAAACTTGTTACCATTCTAATTGATAACCATCATGACTCAATCTTGATGAAACTTGGTCAGCATGTTCATCTTGACAATATCTAGGCTAGGTTCGAATCTCAGCCATGCGGGGCAAGGACAAGTCTTCATCAACTGGTGTCGGTGAACTCTTCAGGTGAGCGCTTCAGACCCCCATCATGGCCCTCTTATTTGCATGTTGTTATGTTAGACATTCATTAAAAACTATTATGCAAAGTTTAATGCTTATTACCATATTTCTAGACTCCTGCCTTAATGAAATTCCAGATCTGGAATACTGTAGTATTAAAACAGGATCAGTTAACTTAATTCTTATCATTGAAATGTCTTTTGTTGCCTCAACAAATGTCTGGAAGTTTTTTGTAATCAAATAAAACCTCTTTTCATACAAAAAGTATTGCTAGTTTTTGCCCTGTTTTATTTGAAATCGATGACAATAAAGTCTGTTAATTGACTTTTTCAACATGGCAGTGAAAGGAAATAAGGAAAAGGGAAATTGCCCAAAGATCTGTTTACAGGAAAGTCTAAAGCCTTCCCCTCGCAACACACTTCATGTAATTTAATGAAAGGGTTAAACAGAAGCTATTTCTTGCAGTATTATCTTTTCTCTAAGGCTGTTTAAGCTTTTTTCTTTGACTTTTCATAGTTTTCTCCATAAAAATTGTTTTGGGATTTCATATTGTTACCTATTAGTTTGCAATTATATTGACCTAGATAGTTCATTTGATAAAGTTTGCTTTATATTTATGTCCCTCTTTGAAGATATGAGGAAGGGAATAATTGTTAAGAGTAACACACACATTCAACACAGTCTATTTATTTTGCAACTTTAATTCATTTCTGAACTTTCAGCACTTTTAAATTAGGGCTCACACGGGTCAAAAATATTCTTCAGGTCGGCGGGTCAAAATTAAAATACCCGAGAAAATTCGGTTCGGGTCAGGTATTTAATAAGTTAATTAAAATATAACTACATTACTTTCCATGACATGTTTTAGCGCATTTACTATTCAACTGTTTTCACCTCAGATTATATAGAGTGTTATTTCTTCTATTACTTTGATTTATTTAACAATGAATGGCATGCTGAACAGCATATAACTATTTATAAGGTATACTGTACACAATGTTGTTGGACGTAATTAGCAAATGTTAGTAGTGCATGTCAAAAATGTCCTTATTTAAACATCATTTACTTGGATTCGGGATAAAAGGTATAGAAAAACATCTCGTCAAGCAAAACTTAAGCTTTTACTTTTAGGGGAGAAGGCAAAATAACTTTTACTGTTAGCTCTTACATCAACTTTGAAGTTACTTAGATCTATTTTACTACATGTATATGTAAGTTTCGTCTTAAAATGTCGCCATTATTAGGATTTGAATAACAAATTATACTCGACTATAATGCTTTTGGTGCGTCACTTCTATTTATTGATGAATATTTGGAAAAGAAACAATAATTAAAATTATAATAAAAAAAGATAATTTTACTGCACTTGTTTAATGTTTTTTACACTTTAAACATATAATCTTCTACTTCATAACTAGCAACCCGAACCGGTATCGTTCCCAAAAAGTAACCCAGATCCCCGGTTTTGTGTGTGTATTTTTTTCTAGGCAATTTGTATGTTTCACCTAAACAAAATTGTGCCGATGAAATTATTCTTAAACTGTTTTCTGGAAATCAACCAGATGAAGCATGCATTGATTCTGTTGAAAGTGATATATCTTCAGGGACTGACTTGTGTTTTGATGACATGAATAATGGATCAGTTTTGAATATCTATCTTGTCAGGTCTTAACTGCAGAAATAGGAAACAATGAAACAGACTGATATCTCCTTTGGGTGTTCTCTTGCCAGCTATGGTGAAAGATGTGGTTGGGTTAAGTTGTTTTTGTCTGCCTGTCATGAACAGTAAAACGTTATTTGATTTACATTATAAAAATATAATTGCTCTCAAGAGGAAACTTGTTTGCGTGACTTCATGTTGAATGGTGGTTTGAAAGAATGAGGGAAATAGATATTGTGTGAAAAATAATATTTTATAAAAAGTGTCATCTGTTTGTTATAGAAAAGACAATTTATAAGTTTAGGCTGCTGGGAATTTAAAGGCTAAAGATTTTTTCTGCTTCAAGGCAGTGGGAGGCATGGAACATTGAACTTGTACGTCCATCCGTCTGTTCTTCTGTTGGTTTGTACGTCCATCCGTACATCCTGAAGGTTGTGTTTTCAACTCTTCTTTAACTACTGTGTGAATCTTGCTCAAACTTTTACAATGAAAGACCTTAACTCTTTCAGTGCTGGAACCGAATTTTGAAGGCATTTGCAAACAGTTTGGATCCAGATGAGATGCCACAGAACGTGGAGTCTCATCAGGATCCAAACTGTTTGCTATTCTGATAGTATTCTTTGAAAAAACTTGAAGAAAATGCTAATTTTAGAAATTCAGCAGACGACATTTTAGCAGACGACAAATTTCCCAGCATGCAAAGGGTTAATACTCAGATGGTTGTTGCAAATCATGTGTTTTCAACTCCTCTTTAACTGCTTAGATGATTTTGCTCAAACTTTCACAACTGAATGATCTTAATGTGTAGATGATCATTAAGATAATAGTTTTGGCTACAAATAGTTTTGGATGAATTGTGGCCCCTTTTCTTTTTGTCCACTTTGAGTATATTGTGGATTTACTTGTGAGCAAACATATGTCGTGGGGCATCAATGTCTGTGACACTTTTCTAGTTTCAAAGTGGCTTACTGATGCATTACTGTTGCCTAACAGAATAATGTGTTAGAATTACAAAAACAATACTAGATTTGCGATCCTATTGTGTTGTTATTATGATATACATTATCTTTGATTATTTGTATTTTTGGTTTGAACAATCTTTTTATTGGTTGAGCTAAAGAACATTCCAAGAATGAGGATCAAACCCGGGACTTAAGATTGCTAGGCGGACACCGTCTCCGCTATGTCACCATATTTATATGACATGTATTGTAGAAGTTCTTTCACTCCAAAGCCCATCCGTTTTATGTACACAGGCTCCTCTAAATGTTTTGATTTTTGTTAACAGTTTCTATTTTTATTTGTTGTTGTTGGTTGTTAGTCCCCCACTGGTTTCACCCTCCCCTGGTCAGTCCAACTGTCCATCTGTCAATTGTATATGGATCATGTTGCAATTCAAAAAGTACTCAAGCTAGGTTATCAGTTTATTCTGACAGCGGACTAAGTAAAACCCTATTTGCATTCTGGGTACTTGAGCTAGATTGATGAAACTTGGTTTGTGGATAGATGGCTATAAGGAGAATATGCACAATATTTCAGGGTTGTTTGGACACAAAATTTTGGTTGCTATGGTTACAAAAATAAGAGAAATTTAAAATCTGAATCCTATAACAACTCATAAAGTACTTAAGCTAGGATCTGAAACTTGGTGCATGCATAGAGGGCTATAGAGTGAAAATGCATGTTATTTCAGTTTTTTGTCAGTCCAAAATTTCTCGATGTCTGTCCGTCCAAAAAATCTGGATCCTGCGACTCAAAGAGTGCTTAAGCTAGGTTGATGAAACTCAGTATGTGGATAGAGGACCATATGGTGAATTTCATGTAATGTCAGTTTTTTTTGTACAAATAAATGTGGTTGCTATGGTTACAGAAATAAGTGATAGCTTAATCTAGATCCTGCAACAACTCAAAATGTACATATGCTAGGCTTATGAAACTAAGCATGTGGATAGAGGGCATTATGGGGAATATGCACTTTATTTCAATATTTTTGTTGAAAAAATTTTGGTTGCTATCATGGCTACACAAATAAGTAAAATATAAAATTTGGGCCTCATGTCAAGGCTAGGTTGATGAAACTTGGTTCACTATAGTTCCGTTATATCGCAGTTCAGCGGATCCATGGAACATGATCGGGCTTTATCAGGAATCAAGATATAATGTGATGTACAATGAAGGCACAGAAATCTGGACCAAACTGGATTGAGTTGTGTATTTTGGATTATACAGAAAATTTAAGTGCATGAAAAAAATGGACATCACGATATAATGGATACCGATATAGTGGATCTGCAGTGTATGTTGATAGACTGGGCCATATTTACAATATGCATGTTATTTCGGGGTTTTCTTCAGACTAAAATTCTGTTTGTTATGTTAATAGGAAAACACTAAAAACTGAAACAAGGATCCTGCCATAACTAGAAAGTACTTTATCTATGTTTATGAACCTAATGCAGATCCTGTTCTTACTATGACAACATTCACTCGTCACAAGTCACATAGCTCTTGCTCTTCCTAGTTCATTCTTTCGACACCATATTATAGTGCTCTCATATATTGTAATGACTCTGTTACAATCCATAGCAGTTGCTTTATGACCAAGTATTAAGTACAAATACAAATAGTTTTCATAAATCTTTAATAAACCTTGCTGATTTATTTTAATCTGTTAATCTACAAACCATCCACAGGGCATGGTCAGGATTGGAGACAGATTGGTTTCCAAACCACGGGAGGGGGGACACATATCTTGATAGGATGTCCAATACTCCTTTGATTACCAATATATAGCGTGAGGTACATACAAAATACACTATCAATACCAGTAAGTGGTGAGTGAACGCCAGTGTTCCAGTGAGAGTACTTTATATCACATATTTCACGGCATCCAGTGCAGAAAGGCAAGGGTTTAATTGGACATTTTGTGCCACTGATGCTTGAGGGTAGATTTTTGGAATAATGAAACAGAAATAAGTTCTCACATGTTTTGCTTGTGAACTATAAGTGTAAATCACTAATCAGTCTATTTCTATGAATGTATATAACATTTAAGAAAATTCACTGTGCAAATGTTGAATACAGTGGAAATACAATCATTGTCACTAAAAATGTGTTTTTGTTGTTCCTAATTTTCACTGTACTGATAATCATTTGCAGATTTGGTAGTGCACTTGCACTAGAAATATTAACTGTTAAAAGGTTAATGGTCATTATATAATTTAGAAATAGTTATGGACATAAAATCACACTCCACAGGAAAGGCATCATATTCATAGGGGCCGAGAAGCTTTAGTTGCAAGGCAGCACAAAGGGTCAACAATCTGACTAGGTGTCTCTTATGATGGAAGGTGAATATAATTGTAGACACTAGGCTAGCGGCAGGGGATCATTTAGCACATAGCACCACATGTGAACTGATCATGCCATCATCACAGTATTTCTGGGAACTGATCAGTTGAAAATGTGCCTCAAAAAGTATGGAAGTGCTGTATCGTTTTTAAAGGAAACAATTTATAGTGCTGTTAGGGCAATGTCATGATAAGCAATATTTGGCCAGCACGAAGATAATTTAAAGTGACATTTATTCATGAAGGAAATAGATGCCACCTGCAAAAAAGACTTAAGCCAAGACTACACATATTTGAAGCAGCAATAAAATTGTATAGTGAATTTCCTTCATGGCGACCGCAGCTAATAATCACCAGCCAGCTCAGCCGGCTTATGCAGTTGGTGGGGACGCTGACATAACTTTTGGTAACGTTGGTAACATACGAAACAGACAACATGCAGCGGATTCAAACTCTGCAACTCAGGAAAAGGACCAGGCAGCCATAACATTCTGTACACCGAACAGTAAAGGAGGCCTGAAATCCATTGATGAGCATAATAACATGGACAATGAGAATTGTGAAATGGAAAATACCAGTTTGACTGGAGCCCGGGGTTTTGTTATGGGCTTGGGCGCTATGCAAGGAAATGTTCCGTCTGCTCCTGACAGGAACGAGGTCTCCATGGCAACAACGGATAACGGAACTGGGATCCAGGGCAGCTTTCAACCGGCTCCAACCAGACGCATTCCACAACTCCACCGACTGGAGAAGTAAGTGAAAATGTGTTTAGTGTGCAGTTTGTATTTGTGTGAGGTCAACGTTTTATAGCATTTGTTATTTTCATTTGCCTTAAATAATGGACCAAAAAATATGCATGAAAAATACTCATGAGCTGATTTTTAACTAGAAGGTCACAAACTTTAAAACATAGTGTTGCCTTTATAATATTTTTCTTATATTTTTCACACAGTAAATAGTTGGTGTCTTCTTAAAAAAGATCTAAGGTTATCCACATGTTATTAACATGGTTGGTTTACAAATGTTATAATCAACAAGAAACATATATTTGGTGTACATGTTAATTGTGTCAATAAGGATTATAAATTGAGATTTCTACATAATAAAATTGACAACTAAATTATGTGTGCTAAATTGGTTGCGATTTTTATGCTCCCATTTGGGGAGCATATATTTGCTACTTTGTGGGTCCGTTTGAATTTGACTTTTGATAAAATTGATTTTCCGAGGGTTTGAAATGAATTTCCCTAATAATCAGTTCTGTTCTTAAAGTACGTCTGTCAGTCCTTCTGTCAGTCACATTTTTCATCTCCACGAGATCTCAGACACTTATGATCCAAATTTGATGAAACTAGATATGCAGCTAGCATTCCTATAGGTGGACATGCACATTGTTGTTGTCAGGTTGTTCTCACAGGTCTTACTAATGATTTTTATGCCCCCGGTAGGGTGGCATATAGTGATCGCACTGTCCGTCTGTCTGTCCATCTGAAATTCCGTCACACTTTGCGTTTAGGTTTTGCGTTTAGGTTTTAAAAAATGTGGAAAAAGGGGGCATATGTTATCCTACGGTGACAAGCCTTGTTTCATGGAGTTATTGCCCTTTGATTATAATCATGTCCTTTTCTAATTACTTTTTTGTTTCTGCGAGAGATCTTAAAAAGTTATTACCTAAATTTCATGAAACTTTATATGCACTCTCCTTTAGGGTGAACTTATATTGTGAGGTGGTTCTGATCCAGAGTTATTGCCCTTTGATAATAATTCCTTTCAGCATTTGATCTTTGCCGCTAATTACCAAAAAAAACAACAACACGTCATATGCAGCAGTCCTATTGACTCCAATTATTTAACAGGCCGTTATTGCCCTTTGTTTAATCAAATGAAATTGTTTTATGAATGTTTTCTTTCAGTCTCATATCACAGGAAATATGTGATCTGAATTTGAGGATACTTTAAAGGCACTTTCCCTATAGGGTCGAGATGCACATATTTTCATATCGTTCGGCTTCAGTGAGTTCTCAGAGAGTTATTGCCTCTTAAAAAATAATTTGTTTCCACACAATTAACCCATATATCAACGAGGTTTAATCATCGCGATTCATCCATCAGTTTCACTGATACTTCACACTGTTTTTACTGATGTTGTTTTTTAGCTCGGCTGTTTTCAAAGAAAACCTGAGGTATTGTCATAGCAAGCTCGTTGACAGCCGTCCGCCGTCCGTGTCGTCCTAAAACTTTAACATTAGCCATAACTTTTGCAATATTGAAGATAGCAACTTGATATTTGGCATGCATGTGTATCTCGTGAAGCTGCACATTTTGAGTGTCGAAAGATCAAGGTCATCCTTTCAAGGTCAAAGGTCAAAAAAACTAAATCCAAGGGAAGTAACAAGCTTTAAAGGGAGATAATTTCTATACCTGCAAAATGATGAAAAGAAATTTTATTTCAAAGCGGCGCATGAGGCTGCACCCACAGACGAGCATTGGCACCCGCTATGCGGTGCTCTTGTTTATTTGTTATAACCTTAGCTGACACATGACTCAATGTTTGTAATTTAGTTTATTATACCCCCATTACCATTCCATTACCATTGGTAATGGGGGCTTTATAGGAGTCACTTTGTCGGTCGGTCTGTCGGTCGGTCTGTCTGTCTGCCCGAAAGCTTGTCCGGGCCATAACTATGTCGTTCATCAAGGGATTTTAAAATCATTTAGCACATTTGTTCACCATCATTAGAGGGTGTGTCGCGCGAAAGAATTACTTCAATATCTCAAAGGTCAAGGTCACACTTTGAGGTCAAAGGTCAAAAATGGCCATAAATGAGCTTGTCTGGGCCATAACTATGTCGTTCATCAAGGGATTTTGAAATCATTTGGCACATATGTTCACCATCATTGGACAGTGTGTCGCGCGAAAGAATTACGTCAATATNAATCAAATGAAATTGTTTTATGAATGTTTTGTTTCAGTCTCATATCACAGGAAATATGTGATCTGAATTTGAGGATACTTTATAAGCACTATCCCTATAGGGTCGAGATGCGCATTTTTTCATATCGTTCGGCTTCAGTGAGTTCTCAGAGAGTTATTGCCTCTAAAGAAATAATTTGTTTCCACACAATTAATCCATATATCAACGAGGTTTAATCATCGCGATTCATCCATCAGTTTCACTGATACTTCACACTGTTTTAACTGATGTTGTTTTTTAGCTCGGCTGTTTTCGCAGAAAACCTGAGGTATTGTCATAGCAAGCTCGTTGACAGCCATCCGCCGTCCGTGTCATCCTAAAACTTTAACATTAGCCATAACTTTTGCAATATTGAAGAAAGCAACTTGATATTTGGCATGCATGTGTAAAATTGTGTATCTCATGTAGCTGCACATTTTGAGTGTCAAAAGGTCAAGGTCATCCTTTCAAGGTCAAAGGTCATAAAAACAAAATCAACAAGCTTTAAAGGGAGATAATTTCTATACCTGCCAAATGATGAAAAGAAATTTTATTTCAAAGTGGCGCATGAGGCTGCACCCACAGACGAGCGTTGGCACCCGCTATGCGGTGCTCTTGTTTATTTGTTATAACCTTAGCTGACGCATGACTCAATGTTTGTAATTTAGTTTATTGCATATGGATGTATATTGTACAGTTTTATATTCAATCAATACATTGTACATGTAAGGTTTGAAATACTATTTTATAAACATATATATGCTTTCCATCGTTTTGTTGACAAAAGAAAGGAAGAAAATATATAAAATTTAATATCTTTCACATACATTTAGATTCAAACAGAAAAAGTCTGTTCTCAGATATTTGTGATACTAAACCATTCCAGCCTTGTCATGTGAACATAGGTTTCATGCTATATGCGGTCAGAAAAGCTCCAGACTAGTCGTGCAGTCTGGTCAGGGGCTACCCTGTCCTCTAATGAGACCACGAAACCTTGTGTGACTTTATATTTGATTGGGTAGCTCCTGACCAGACTGTGCAGGCTGGTCCGGAGCTTTGCTTATGTGTTAGTCATAAGACCCATTTTCACATGATGCTTCTCATACTATATTTAACCTAACAAAGCATATTATATATTTTACGATGGTTTGCTGTTCATTATTTAGGTACTGCATTATGCTCTTTTGCATAGAACTCACATGCATTCAACAATATTTAATGCTAGCTCATCTCTTAGTGTTAAGTAAACCCATTCTATCTTTGATCAACTTTTTGATGTGTTTTCCGCAGACATACAAATGGCAATAGCAATCAGGGAAACAGATAAGAATCTTTTTATCATTTTTACTATGTGTATTTGACAGAAAACAAATTGAAATAAAAAATCAATCGTACAGAAACGATTATGGAAATCAAACCACAAATTGCAATAGATTCTTGGTTGTTTTAGTTGAAAAGTTTCCCTCCGTACCGCGTTTGATTTGAATTAGTATATTGTAACCTTAAGTGCGGCCCTAATATTTGAAATAAGTTTATATAGACACAGGTTCAGGTCGGTGTCTATATAAATATGTACTTCTGTCGTAAAAAGTTCTGGAAAATGTTGGCTGCTAAACACGGACTGGCTAGGAAACCAGCATTAATGGCGTGTGGGCCGATATTTATATTTTACAATTCATTATGCGACCCGAACCATCAGGAAAAGTCGTTGTGAACAGTATTCTCTCAGATTTAATAGCGCAGGTGGTGACAGCTTCTTAAAAAATTCTTCGCAAAACACAGTGGCGATTCCGTGTCTGAAAAACACATCACATCTTTGAAAAATGTTTCCACTGGCTTGTCGTTGATGGAGAGGGTTGGAAATGGGCCTTAAGTGCAACATTTGTATGAAAGATAATGTTACAACAGTATGGGGTAGGGCTGGATCATGCAATATTAAAAAAGACACGATAGTCCAGAACAATAATAGTACCATTTGTCAATAGACTATTAAAAGTTACTAACTACCATTGACAATGTAAATTTTTACTGACAGTGGTTCATGTAAAAACTCAATACTATATTCATAGACATTTTGAAAAGAAAAGTGAACAACAATAATTATATTCACGCAGTCTGGTCAGGAGCTATGCTGTTCACTATAAAGTCATCCATGGTCTCAGGGTCTCAATAGAAGACAGGGTAGCTGCTGACCAGGCTCTGGGAATGTGCAGTTTGTTCTGAAGCTTCACTTGTCCCATATGACATAGGGCCCATTTTTGTATGACACGGCTCATATTTGTTGAACCTTTCTATTTCAGATACAAGTTTAACCCTAATGTCTATCAGACTGAATGTTGTTACACATTGAAATGTTGCAGCCTTGTAATATTGCAAAGTTTTCCAATTAGCCCATGACGTGTGAGAATGCATTCAAATTGATTTAAAACATATTTGATTCAATGTTAAGAAAGGTTGCAAGTTGGGTTACAGAGCTACACCAATATAACATGAACAATCTTAATTGAACAATCCATATCTAACTCAAGAAAAACCCATTATATTTGTCGCTGTTGCAGGATTTATTCATCCATCAAAAAGAATGATGAAAGAAAATCCTATCAATTCTAAGAGGCTTTTCTTGATGAATCAATCGTCAGTATTTTGAATATTTGGTCTTTAGCGTCAGATTATTTAAGTCAGAAATGGTTTGTTGTTTTTCATTCATTGCTGGAGCTTTTCATTTAGAATTCTGATGGTTATTGTGTTTCGGATTAAAGAATTAGTCCACAGAGGACACGTTAAAGACAAAAGAGTGAAGTCAATACATTTATTCCATATATACCATTGTGGCATTGTCTCTTGAAAAATAACAATAAAGTTGAGATTTTGGTTATAATTAAATAACCCATTTTCTTTTCCAGTTAAACTGCCATAAGCCTAGAACATTATTTCTAACCTTGAATGAATTTTAATTTAAATTCTAACATACTGGGCTTTTATAAATGGATTTAAAAACAATTTGGCTCAAATGTAACTTTTTGGCTGACAAAAAAAATAAAATATCTACCCGAACATGAGCTTTTGTGATAACCTTGTGTCAGTCCTTTGTTGTGGGTTGTGCTTTGTCAACCTCTACCTTGTGTCAGTCCTTTGTTGTGGGTTGTGCTTGGTCAACCTCTACCTTGTGTCAGTCCTTTGTTGTGGGTTGTGCTTGGTCAACCTCTACCTTGTGTAAGTCCTTTGTTGTGGGTTGTGCTTGGTCAACCTCTACCTTGTGTCAGTCCTTTGTTGTGGGTTGTGCTTGGTTAATCTCTACCTTGTGTCAGTCCTTTGTTGTGGGTTGTGCTTTGTCAACCTCTACCTTGTGTCAGACCTTTGTTGCGGGTTGTGCTTTGTAAACCTCTACCTTGTGTCAGACCTTTGTTGCGGGTTGTGCTTGGTCAACCTCTACCTTGTGTCAGTCCTTTGTTGTGGGTTGTTCTTTGTCAACCTCTACCTTGTGAACGTTTTACTGGCCACACTTTTTGCCGGATGTTCATGAAACTTGGTCAGAACATTTTTCTAAAGGATATCACTGCTGAGTTCTAAACAGGGTCATGTGGGGTCAAAAACTAGGTCATTTGGTCAAATTTAATAAAAAGCTTGTGCACTCTTAGAGTTAAAATTTTGTTGCCCAATCATCATGAAACTTTGTAGGAACATTTGTTCGATTGATATCCCTGAACAGGTTCGAAAAACATGGCCACCAGGAGGCAGTGAAACATGCTTTATATGGCAATAGTGAAACCTTGTGAACACT
The DNA here is from genome assembly GCA_007657795.1 of Dreissena rostriformis. Classification (NCBI taxonomy): domain Eukaryota; kingdom Metazoa; phylum Mollusca; class Bivalvia; order Myida; family Dreissenidae; genus Dreissena; species Dreissena rostriformis. Next base: position 32,134 of record VMBQ01007805.1, read on the forward strand.
CAAGTCACATTTTTTTCCCAAACATCATGAAACTTACTAAGAACATGTGTTTTGATGATACCTCAGCTAAGTTTGAAAATGGTTCCAATCCGTCGAAAAACATGGCCACCAGGGGCTTGGACGGGGCAGTTTTCCTTTTATGGCCATAGTGAAACCTTGTGAACACAGTAGAATTCACATTTTGCCCAGTTATCATGAAACTTGTTCAAAACATTTTGATTAAATGATATCTCGGCTGAGTGTGAAAATGGTTCGTTGAAGAACATTGCCGCTAGGGAAGGTAGTTTTCCTTATATGGCTATAAACCTTGCAAACACTCTAGAAATCTAATTGTTTAACCGATCATCATAAAAATTGGTCAAAACATTTTTTCTATTGATATCTCTAAGTCCCAAAATTAGTCACATTGTTTGAAAAACATGGTCACCAGGGGCTTAGAAATATGCCTTATATGGCAATAGTGAAACCTTGTGAACTCTCGAAGTCACAATTTTTGCCCAAACATTGTGAAATTTTCTAAGAACATTTTCTCTCTGACTATTTCTCAGCTGAGTTTGAAAATGGTTTGGTCTGTTGAAAAACATGGTTTCCAGGTTGTGGGGCAGTTTTCATAATATGGCTATAGTAACACCTAGTGAACACTCTTGAAGTCACATGTCTTCCCAATCATCATGAAACTTGTGCAGAACATTTTTCAGCATAGCTGTATAACCTAGCTTTTCACCTTACCTGACCTTTGTAAGTGTCCAATAGAATTCAAATAAAANTTTTGGAACAATTTATCCAGCAATAAGCAAAGAATAAAAACTTTGTAAAAAATGTAAACCTAATTTCCCTCCATTATAGATTTTTCTTGAAGCCTGTGGGTTTAAATTGTAAAAAAATACATAAATCTGAATTATTGCAGTTTTAAGAAATGATAAAAAGACATACAAAATAGTTCAGATTTAACAAATAATAGAAAAAGGAATAATGAACTATATGGCATGAAAGATACTGCTGTATTTTGTTGTTGCTAATAATATGCTGTATCTTTTTTTTGGTAATTTTAACTATTGTATGAATTGAACATTACTGTAGGTTTTTTGGTGAATACAGAAATATTTCCTGCAATTAACAATTAGAAACTGAAATCAGAAGTATGTTTCTTAAATTATACAAGTCCCATTTTGAAATTTTGTATCAGAATTTTTTCTANAATATAAAGTTTTAAACAAGCCGTCGTTCCAGCAGTGGAATTGTGACCTCACTTTAAAGCATTGCATTCCAAGCCCCAAGGTATTAGGGTAAGTTCGTGGTCAGTACAGATATTGTTATATAATAATAGACGGTATCGCGTGAACTAGGTGAACTGGGATTTTATTTAAACCAGACATTAAATGAAGATATAAGCTGATATAATTATGGTATCTCAATAATAGATTCTTAATGTGTTTTCAACAAAACCATGATAAATATTTTTTTTTATTAATTTAACAAGAAATATTCCACCATATTGACCAATGTATTGAGCATGAGCAAGATGATTCCCGATACTGTTAATATTCAAATCAAAAAGCAATGCCCGACAAACCACTAAACAGGTTTGTCCGAAGAACGCGCGAATAAATATTTAAAATATGTAAGGATACTTTTCATGTGGCCGGTTGACTAACATGTTTTAATTTCACTTCCATTCTTCTTTTTTTTGTATCTATAGATTTATGATCAGCAATATGTGATTATTTAAAATACACCGCGAAAAACTACGCTTAACATCCAGTACTGCGTGAAATGCAGCTATAAGAACTGCACAGAAAAAGACATAATTATGCTATCTTTGATTTCATTCATTATTCTCTTAACCATTCACCAACTCCAACCACAATTAACGCTGTATATCTTTTAAAAAGATATTTCTTGTTTCTTATCATGTTAATCCTGAACAATGATCAGAAGCTTTTCTTTTCCATTTATAATTCATTTTTTCGGCTGATATGAAACATTAAGAACCATTTCTGTTACGAAAATCCTTATGTACCATCTGAATGCAATTTAGTCTTTCCGGTATTATGACTTTCTTTGTCATCTGAATAAGCAATCCAGGCTATAAAATATAGTGTATCATTGTTGATTTTGGTTCTTTTTGAAGATGACAATAAGGAGATGTTTTTTTTTCAGAAAGTTTCATTTGGTAGAAACACAATAAGAACCAACTGAGCAGTCTATTGTTTATTAAAAAAACAACACATATACTGCGCTGTTTGCCAACCTGCAAAATACTTGATACACATGTGGGTTTCAGAAAAAATATGACTCATAAATTCCTTAATGGGGAGCAAAGAACCCACTAGCCAGCTGTTTTAAAGGGATTGTAAACCACCAATGACAAAAAAAGAAAAGTTGTAAAAAACTGTATTTTTTTTACAATTATTAGTTTATATTGATTAAAATATCACGACTGGATATACTGCAGTGTGCCAAAAAAGTGGTTAATGTCATCTGTATATGACAGCTTTTGTCTGGTTCTAAAAATATTCACGATTTTCTCTGCAGTATATTGTTTCCTAATTCTGTTGTCTGTGTATAATTATATAGTATTAAGTACATAGCAGAAGAGTAACATCTCCTCAAATGCTCATTTCGTGTATTAAAATTCATTCCCTGCGCGGAATATTGAATTTCTCAGCATGCTTATGCTCATCTGTTTAAAAACATGGCTTGATAAATTTCATCTTTTTCGACTCTCACCTTTTATAGACTCCATATGTACACCTAACAGCTCTTTTAAACCAAATCTTACATAAAAAGTAAAAAAATTGGTCAATTTTCTCAGTAAATAAATCTTTAATGAGATCATTTATTCTGTGATTGAAGTATCCATGTGTATTATCAACCATGATTGATGGCACATTTTGATATAAAAGTTAAGTAATAACAGATAACCCTAAATAAAAAAAATAAAAAAAATATTATTTTCAAAATTTTAGCATTTTAATGCTCAAGACCCATCTTCTGTTTTGTGTTGAACAACAAAAGTTCAAGAATTGAGATTTCTTTATTGGTTATTTTGTGTTATCTTTCATGAGAAATTATGAAATAACAAAAAATAACTGCATTGATAACCTGTGAAACGAACTAACTAGACACATAAAGAACATAGAGAACAAAAAATTCTGTATTCGACTCTTAGTAAAAAGTGAAAATAAAACAAACAATATTACCCCCCGCCAAAGGATATAGAATTGGCGTTGTCAGTCCGTCCGTCATTCTGTCTGTCACAAAACTGTTCAAGGCTATATCTCAGAAACTTTATAAGATATAACATACCTGCCATAAGTCCCGGATTGTCCGGGACAGTCCCGGAAATGAAGAACTTGTCCCGCTGTCCCGGAAATCTGTCAAATGTCCCGGAATTTACAAAAATCCATATCTACATGTACCTTATCTTAGGCTTAACTGCACCTCGAATCTGTGTATATATGCAGCGTCTCCATGACAATGCCTACCCGAATAGGCAGACTACGCTACGTGTCAAAATCGATCAATTAACAGGGGTCCTGTTATCATATCAATTGTCTCACGTTCGCGGTCAAACCGAAAAGGCGGCATTGTTTAATGTGGTTGTTAATTGACTTTAATCTACTACATCGTTATTTCCCGCTGCGTAAGGGCAAAGGATAGTTGTTCACACATATGAAGTCCAACATCGCTGAGTAAAAAATTAAAGCAGTTTATGTTCGCACGTTTAACCGACAAAGAAGTTGAGTAAAAAAATGTATGTTTAATCTTTCATTACGTGTGAGAGAAATTAATTTTATAATCCAGACGATTTATTTACATGCAAACGCCGAGTAATTGTTAACAGAAATTCACTTTCATTTTTGCCGGGTTTCAGAAAGTCCCCGTGAAGCACGTTTTTTACATGACTGCGTATGACGCAATAAAACATTTCTTTGTCAGGTATTGCATTTAATCTAATTTTAAATTCGCTGTCCATTGGTCAGAACCGTACCTAATGAATGCTCTATCCCATAATGCACTGTACTCTTTACTTGTATCTAGTAACAGAAGTAGTAATGTTTAATTTGACGTTAATAGATTTAGTGTATTTCGGATAGGCTTTCGAACTTTTGCAATTAACGATGCGAAACACACAAAAAAAACGTACCAAAAATGCATATGTCTATAAATATCGCTATATTTAATACATGTCCCGGAAAATCGGCAAAAGTCCCGGAGAATTTAACTCAATGTCCCGGAATGGGTCTGAAAAATTATGGCAGGTATGGATATAAACATGAAACTTTATGGGTGTATAGATATCAATGAGGAGAGGTGCCATGCACAAGAACCATAACCCTAGACTTTCTTAAATAAGAGTAATTGCCCTTTGTTTTTTTGTATGATTTAACTTTTCAGGGCTATATCTCAGATACCATACAAGACTCCAAGATGAAACTTCATGGGTGTGTAGAACTCAAAGGAAAGAAGTGCCATATACAAGAACCATAACCCTACACTTTCTTTAATTAGAGTTATTGCCCTTTGTTGTTTTTGTATGATGTAACTTTTCAGGGCTTTATCTCAGATACGATACAAGATTTCAACATGAAACTTCATGGGTGTATTGTATAGATATCAAAGAGGATAATTGAAATGCATTAAAACAATAACCCTACCCTAAATTATTGTTTTAGGATTACTAGTATACCATATATCAAGGGATTTGCACCCATCCATAAACAAAATTTATTTGGCAGGGGATATCAATTCAACAAATTTGCTTGTTATTTATGAGATCGTAACATGTCATAGTGGAGTGGTGTTGTCGTTTTATCAAATATCTGTCATGATCACCGATCACCACGAATTGGAGACCTTTGGAAATACAATCTGCCGTGATCTGCAACGATCAAATAGGATCAGATAGAATGATCCCGACTTGAAGCGGGAACATGTTTAATAATCCTAGAAAATGTTTGATAACATCTTACAATTGGTCCACCATTACAACCTCAATTTCAGTCATTATGCTAATGGTGATAGTGGGAACTTAGCTTAAGAATATTCATAACATTCTAGCCTTAGTATGAATATACTTTGAAGGGCCTTGTTTAAAGAGTTTGTTTTGAAAAATATCATTAAATCATTTTACGTACACAATTGTAATATTTGTAATAGCTTAATATAATTATAATTTCAATGAAAAAAAAATGAATGAGCCTCAGCCCTGGGAATCAAACCTGGGACTTTAATAAGCAAAAGCTTACTCGCAACCACAACACCATGCAGGCTTTTGAATCTGGAACGTAGTTAACCCTTTGCATGCTGGGAAATTTGTCGTCTGCTAAAATGTCGTCTGCTGAATTTCTAAAATTAGCATTTTCTTCGTTTTTTTTTCCAAGAATACTATCAGAATAGCAAACAGTTAGGATCCTGATGAGACGCCATGTTCTGTGGCGTTTCATCTGGATCCAAACTGTTTGCAAAGGCCTTCAAAATTAGGTTCCAGCACTGAAAGAGTTAAAACCACATCTGAGTGTAAAGGGTTAAAGGAACAATGACTGTGACAATAAGGATGGACTGTGGAATAGCTTTTCAGAGTTGAAAACAAATATTGTTTTCACGGAAATATGTGATCATAAGAAGGCAGTATAAATAATACATATGAACACATGACTTCAAAAATATTTATTTTTAGTATGGTGAGAAATGTTTTGGATTGTCCCTGCATCAAAAGATATAAAATAACAAATTGCATATCCTAAAAAGGACATAGTTAGTCTTAAATTAGTTTTACTTATTATTAGAATTCAGTATCCCTTGATTCAAGATTTACTTCCCCTGTGAAAGCTCTCTAAGTTTCTCAAAATTGCATATTATTTACCTAAAAAAAGGACTGCATTAGTAAGAATTAGGACTAACTGTTCACACAGTGCCAAAAGGGGCTATATAACATTTGTGTACATGCTGGGTAAAGTCACTTTTAAAATTATGATCCACTAGATCTTAAAGGCGGGACTCAAATTGTGTTCACCCAATCAAAAACAACTGTTAGCAGCTTTAATTCTGACAAAGTTATGAACATTCTTGAAATGTTCCCCAGAGAATTAATCATGTTTGAAAACAAAATCTCCAGTCATGGTATGTAGCATAAGATATTAAGCCAGATATGGTGTCGATCTCTGGATACATACAATCTAGAATAATAAAGATTTCCATTTTCAAAATAAAAATCAGGCCAAAATGGATGATAAATGTGTTTTAGAATTGTGTAAAAACAAACATTCATTTTAAAATTTTAACTGTTTCAGTATGGAAATAATATTATGTTTCACCATAATCTTGTAAAAAACAGCCATTCTGCATAATTCAAACTGCAACATGGCTTTTTATGCCCCCGGTAGGGTGGCATATAGCAGTTGAACTGTCAGTCTGTCTGGCCGTCCGTCTGTCCGTCCATCCGTCTGTGTGTCCGTCCGAAAACTTTAACGTTGGTCATAACTTTTGCAATATTGAAGATAGCAACTTGATATTTGGTATGCATGTGTATCTCATGAAGCTGCACCTTTTGAGTGGTAAAAGTTCAAGGTCAAGGTCATCCTTCAAGGTCAAAGGTCAAAAAACAAAATCAGGGAAGTAATTAGCTTTAAAAAGGGAGATAATTTCTAAACCTGCCAAAAGATATATTGAAATTTTATATATGAAACCATACAACTGAAGTATAATCAAAATGGCATTTTATGGTCAAGCCAAGCACACAATGATACTTTTGGGCATACAAGTATCTTAGGTACTTTAAGGTTAACTGTGAATCTACAGTCACGGTAGTTGCTTATATTTATTTGCATTTATGTACAATGTCCTCCAGTTCCCAGATTTCTTAAGGTGACCTGCACTATGCAAACCTTAAAACCCATGTGTTCCACATTGGGAATGTTATTGGAAGACAACTTCCTGACAAGTTATCATCTGCAAACAAATCTGACTTTTTAACAAAGTACAAATGTGTTTATTTTATGTGTCATATCAATCAGTAATTTGCTGTTTTCATTTGGTCAAGTGACTTTTGCCTATGTCATGCTAATTTTTGCAATTAGTGTGTGTTTGTTTGTGTATTAGTGTTTTTCTTTTGTTTTCACAATACTATGATAACTGATTAATTAATGATTTGATGCACATGGACGTATTTTGAATGCAGCAATTGATATGGGTAGACATTAATCCAATTTATGAATCCTTACAAGTCTCTCCCAAGAACCTCCGTCAGTCTAATAGCATGGTGGTGTCATTGGTGGGAATTAAGTGGAAAATCCTAGTTATTAGATTTGAGTTAGGCGAGGTTATAAAACTGATGATGTTGATGATACTTCGGATATGGCAGGCTTGCATTTAATTAAAGTCTCTACTTAGTGAAAATAAATTTAAGACAGAATGTGTCAACTCTAATAAGCATGTGCCAACTGCACAGGCTGATCTGGGACAACACTTTACACACATGCATTAAACACCATTTTCCCAGAGTGCATTTCAAATGTAAAAAGCTTTGGCAGCCATTTATATCGTTTTCTGTCTTTGGAATACCAATATCTACTGGATGCAAACATTTGTTTTTTAAATTGTTAATTATATTTTTTAGCTCGGCTGTTTTCGAAGAAAACCCGAGGTATTGTCATAGCCCTCTCGTCTGCCGCCGCGTCGTAGTCGTTGTCGTACGAAAACTTAAACATTGGTCATAACTTTTGCATTATTGAAGATAGCAACTTGATATTTGGCATGCATGTGTATCTCATGGAGCTGCACATTTTGAGTGGTGAAAGGTCAAGGTCATTCTTCAAGGTCAAAGGTCAAAAAAACTTTTTTTTTGGGGGGGGGGGTCATGTGTATCTCATCGACCTGCACATTTGAGTGGTGAAAAGGTCAAGCTCAATTATGACCTTCAAGGTCAAAGGTAAAAAAACACAAAATCCAAGCACCCACAGCCGGGCGTTGGCATCCGCTCGACGGTGCTCTTGTTACTATTAATTGCTATTGCAAAGTATTTCATATTCCAGCAATTTATCTCCATGGAATGTGCGTTTGAATATTTTAAACAAAATACTGAACAGTAGTCTTTGTAAGCAATTTTGGTTGCACGGTCAAAGTGATTGACTGATAATGAATAATTGCATATTTAAGATCGAAAATATATTATTTTAGTCTGACAAAAAATGGATATACAATTGATCTGCTCTGGATACCCAGATATAAGGATTCAGTTGTCAGTTTAAGCTCACACTGTCAAACATGTTGACCAATAGTAAATATATTTTCAGATTAAAAAAAACATGAATGAGCTGCATTCTGAAAAAAATGGGCCACACATTGATCTCAATATTGTTCTGTTACAAGGGGGTTTAATGCATGTGCGTAAAGTGTCGTCCAAGATTAGCCTGTGCAGTCCACACAGGCTAATCAGGGACGAGACTTTCCGCTTAAACTAAATTTTCGCTAAGATGAGACTTCCTTTAAACGGAAAAATACCATAAAAGCGGAAAGTGTCATCCCTGATTAGCCTGTACGGACAAAGGCTTATCTGGGAAGACACTTCATGCACATGCATTAAACCCCTTTTTACAGAACAAGGCTAATATGTAATCTTACTCTGTAGGGTATGGCTAAGAAGAAGGAGTCCTTCTGGGGAGCTGTAAAAAGCATCTGGTCGGTGATGAGGAGTCACTATGGCAACGTCAGGGTGGACTTCGCTCAGCCTTTCTCTCTCAGAGTAAGCATGGAATTTACTTGGGTTTGTTTGTTATGCTTCACCCAAAAAAATTGGGGGGAGCATATAGTCGCCACTTTGTCTGTCCGTGTGTGCGTCCGTCCAGATTTTTGTCCGGGCTATTTCTCAGCAACTAATGACCGGAATTCAATGAAACTTAATGGAACGCTTCACTACCAAGAGGAGATGTGCATATTATCAGCGGGTTCTGGTCGGATGATTTTTCACAGAGTTATGGCCCTTTGAAATTTTCCATTAAACATATAGTGCAATTCTTGTCCTAGCTATTTCTCAGCAACTTATTACGGGAATTCAATGAAACTTTATGGGAAGCTTCACTACCAACAGGAGATGTGCGTATTATCAGCCGGTTCTGGTTGGATGATTTTTTACAGAGTTATGGCCCTTTGAAATTTTCCATTGACTGTACATATAGTGCAATTTTTTTGTCTGGGCTATTT
>VMBQ01007806.1:0-42418 GCA_007657795.1 Dreissena rostriformis
TGTTAAAAGTCAAAATATCATCACGTTCTTTGAGATCTGAATAATCACTACGACTTCAACGACCACCAAAATTAGATCGCCATGTGAAATATGAAGGAAGAAGTTTCACAAGTGTTGCGCCTGAGTTTTGGAATGCTCTACCGGACCATATTCGGAACTCTGGAACAATTGGAACGTTCAAGACAAGACTGAAAACACATTTGTTTGTAAACGTCTACAACGGGTAATGTTTAATAATTGTTTATAATTAAGCAGTGAATAAATAAGGGTTACGGGTTTTCAGGTTGATAGTTTCTCTCGTATATGCAGATATACGTTTATATGATGTCTTTAATATATTTAATAATTCGTACCTAGTGTTTGTTCTCTGGGCTGTCTCGTGGTTGTAGCGCGGTGTACCTAAATACAGTAATGTATACGTTTCTACGTAATGTGGCGAAATCGGGCGTAATGAGGCGTAATGCTATATGAAGAATGGGGGAAGTTAGTGTAATGTATGTATCTGTCAGTTACTGGCCGAGAAATGAAATGGGTTTCCGTCGGCATAGACTGTCTGCCTTAAGCAGCAGTGCCGGGCTCTGACAGCACCGACTTAACAATAATCCTAATGAAGTGAAATGAATTGAAACTAACAGTTTTATGTGTGAAACGTCGGCATGGGCTATCGGCCTTAAGCGGATAGTGCCGGGCACTGAGAGCACCGACCCTTAACAGTAATGAAGATAATACATAATTAATTAATAATATATGTGCATGTCGTTTGTCAACATGTGCATGTCGTCTGTCGACATGTGCCTGTCGTCTGTCAACATGTGCCTGTCGTTTGTCAACATGTGCCTGTCGTTTGTCAACATGTGCATGTTGTCTGTCAACATGTGCATGTCGTTTGTCAAGAAGTGCATGTCGTTTGTCAACATGTGCGTGTCGTCTGTCAACATGTGCGTGTCGTCTGTCGACATGTGCCTGTCGTCTGTCAACATGTGCCTGTCGTCTGTCAGCATGTGCATGTCGTCTGTCAACATGTGCATGTCGTCTGTAAACATGTGCGTGTCGTCTGTCAACATGTGCGTGTCGTCTGTAAACATGTGCCTGTCGTCTGCCAACATGTGCCTGTCGTCTGTCGACATGTGCGTGTCGTCTGTCAACATGTGCATGTCTTCTGTCAACATGTGCCCGTCGTCTGTCAACATGTGCATGTCGTCTGTCAACATGTACATGTCGTCTGTCAACATGTGCGTGTCGTCTGTCAACATGTGCGTGTCGTCTGTCAACATGTGCATGTCGTCTGTAAATATTTGCCGAATATAAATTGATTATGTGGAGAGATTGAATGAGGTACGGATACTGGATACGGTTAACATTGTTGTCTAAAATATATTATTTTTAAAATCAAACTATTTTACCACTTTTCTACAAAAACACGCTTATTGCATATAGGATAGTCAATGTCAGTTTTATTTACTTCTTAGAATCAATNTGGTATTATATTATATTATATATATTATTAAGTTTGCAGAGAGAGTTCATTAATACAATATATTAAATATAAATGTAATAAATATATACTATAATTTATAAAACAGACAAACATGGTTAGGTAATTATTATAATTGTATCGAAAATATACTGGTATACACATTTTAAGCGACCGCAAGAGTAACATGTAACTTAAATTATGGGAATATCACTTGAAATATTGAGTGGCCCTATGACCACACAGGTATATTTAATTGGGAAGAATTACATCAATTGGCCNTTAGCGACCGCAAGAGTAACATGTAACTTAAATTATGGGAATATCACTTGAAATATTGAGTGGTCACGATTGACTACACATGTATATTTAATTGGGAAAAATTACATCAATTGGCCATCATTATTTCTGCCATATATTTGCACATATCTCCATGTCATATATTAATATGCTAAATATATTTGGCATTTGTCACCGACATACGAAAACTAATTTTGCGAAAAACCATTGGTAATACACGTAACACATTATCTTATCATGAGATATTGCCATCTTTAATACTATTTAAAACTGTGTAATATTCGAAATTATTGCCTAAATATTTTTTATTGTATATCGTGAATTATGCGCATGTTTTCGCCTACTCAGATTGAATCTAGTCATGAGTGGACATTAAAAGGTACTAAAGCTATTTAAAAGACGATCTCATATATAGGTTAACCTGTGTTTTAAACATATGGGTATATACAATTGCTCCTCCACAGTGTATAGCTACTTGAATAGCAATGTCGATATCTACTATGTTTAATAAAGTATAAGATTTAAAAAATGTTGCTATGAAATGAATCTTTTAAATATTGGCACTAACATATATCATTATAGATCATAATTTGTAATTGAATCATCCAAGAACCAGTTCACAATCTCTTGAAAATGTTTTAAGAAATGGATGCAGGAGGGCATCTTAACGACCAAATTAGAATCAAGAGGGGCAGGAGCGCACTGACGCCCTTATATGTGATCAAAGTGCACGGCTTTTATATAATCATTATGATGATGTTTTATATTGTTGTTTGTAAATGCGGCTTCAAAAAAGCTAATATTAGTTTTTATCCCCACGCTTTTTGAAAAGCGTGGGTAAATTGTGGTTATCTCCGTCGTCCGTCCGTCCGTCCGTCCGTCCTGGCCACTATCTCCTCCTACACTATTAGCACTAGAACCTTGAAACTTACACACATGGTAGCTATGAGCATATGTGCGACCCTATACTATTTGGAATTTTGAATTGACCCCTGGGTCAAAAGTTATGGGGGTTGGGGTGGGGCCGGGTCAGAGATTGTCACTCATTTTTATGCCCCCCNATATCATTATAGATCATAATTTGTAATTGAATCATCCAAGAACCAGTCCACAATCACTTTAAAATGTTTTAAGAAATGAATGCAGGAGGGCATCTTAACGACCAAATTAGAATCAAGAGGGGCAGGAGCGCACTGACGCCCTTATATGTGATGAAAGTGAACGGCCTTTATATATTCATTATGATGATGTTTCATATTCTTGTTTGTAAATGTGGCTTCAAAAAAGCTAATATTAGTTTTTATCCCCACGCTTTTTGAAAAGCGTGGGTATATTGTGGTTATCTCCGCCGTCCGTCCGTCCTGGCCACTATATCCTCCTACACTATTAGCACTAGAACCTTGAAACTTACACACATGGTAGCTATGAGCATATGTGCGACCCTATGTTATTTGGAATTTTGAATTGACCCCTGGGTCAAAAGTTATGGGGGTTGGGATGGGGCCGGGTCAGAGATTGTCACTAATTTTTTTAGGTTATTTTACATTAACTTCTTCATTTTTACACCGATTCACTTCAAATTGATACTGGACCTCTCTTATGACAATACGGTCAATCTTAATTATGCATGGCCCCATTCCCAACCATGGGGCGCCCCGCTCACATAGGCCACACCCACACAAAATTGCCTTTAACTATAATTTCTTCATTTCTACACGGATTCACTTCAAATTCATACTGAACTTCTCGTATGACAATACGGTCAATTTCAACTATGCATGGCCCCATTACCAACCCTGGGGCATACCTAGGTCAGACGTTCGGCGTGGGGATACGCGTCGGCCTCTTTTTAGACTTACTTTTTAGACGAAAGGATCCACTTTCGACTTGACGTTGATATAAACAAGATAAACATTTTGAACAAGTTTCAGAAGTAATAAATGTGGCTTCTGGAGTAGCAAAAAGTGTTCTTAGATTTACCAGGTGCACTAGACTTTTCACACACGTAATCAAGATTTGAACTTGTCAAAGATATTGTCAAGATCAACATACTAAATATTTTTTTTTACATAAAATTTATTAATGTGGTTCGTAGATTAGTGAAAAGATTTTTTAAAGATTTAATATGTTCCTCAAGTTTTTAGTAGCATTCGATCCAGATTCAAATTCAGCATAGAGATTATTAAGTTACATAAAAATGGAGTGATAAATGAGGCCTCCAGAGTGCTGAAAAGATTTGTCTATGTTTTTACCTGGTTAAATAGTTTTTTAAATATTTTTAGTCAGACTCGAACTCGTCCTAGATCAGGTCAAGATAAAAAGTGTTACTTTGTTTCACCAATATTAATCCACTAATGTGGCGTCGACAGTAGTACCAAGTTTTCTAAGATATGACATGGTTACTGGACCAAGTGACCAAGTTTCACCAAGACTCAGGCATTCATTCGGCATCTAAAATGGTGACAAAGGTATTTGCAAAGATTTGACCTAGTTTTTAGACGCATTTAAAACAGATTCAAACTCAGACTATATGTTATCGAGATAAACAGTTTGACTTCAATTCATCAAGATTGAATAACAATGTGGCATCTAGAATGGTGACGAGTTAAAAGCTGACAACACGACAAACAAGCACGACACACTACGAACGACGCATGGCGCACCGACTCACGTCGCCGGATATAGACTGATCATATAAGCTCACCAAAGCTACTCGTGCTAAAGTTAGCTAATAACCGACATCAATAAGTCGGATGTCAATCATTCAATTTTAGAATGCCTATGAGCGCTATCAATATACGACTCGTTTAGCTCTGATTGAAGATCGCTGGACTACAAATCCGATGATCGTATTGCTAGAGTCCTGAACATAACCCACAACTTTAGTAGGAATTTGTTTTAAAATTATTTGTACCATCACTTCGTCCCCAACAAAGCGCAAAAAATACACAATAATTGTTAAAGAAATTGTAATTTTTGAGCAATGCACCTCACTTCAATTCAATCTATTTACCTATGAAGTTTCGTGTTTATACCACTCAAAGATTTCGCGAGTTATGCCATGAACACGAAACCCGAAGGCCTGGCGGACAAGCTGGTTCATGTTAATATCCCACTAACCTTTATCATTTGTTTGAGATCAATACTAACGCAATTTTTATGTAGTGAGCAAGCATATTTTGTGAATCTTAAATTGGTAATTATGCTGCCGTTCTACGTCACCATACACATGTGTTCGTGAGCCATCTACAGAGACTAATAGTATTACTACAGTTACACCTACTACTATTCAATTCGACTTATTATACTTTGTATATTTTTCCTATTATGTTTTTCTAACGTTCGTATAACAATTCAAAATTTAACCAGAGAATCATGCATATTACCTGGATTGTGTACGTAAATCCACGCAGCAAGTATAGTGTGAATCACTTCTTTACCAATCATTGTGACTAAAATATCGAGGGGTAATGTCGCATGTACACGTTGAAAATAAATAAAGTTTGAATCAGGAAGTGATGAACGTATGTGTATAGAGGTTTAAGAGTGCGTGGTTAAAGAGACATTTTAACTAATATACTTGTTTGCAACAGTTTACAAACTTCCATCTGGTCCCATATAGATTACGAATGCGGGACCCATATCGAAAACAAATATAGGACCTCAGACCTAAATGAAATCCAAATGGGCCAAATCTTTCAACACATATCAGATCCATGCAAAACATTTTGCAAAATCCCATTTGGCCGCATATAGATCATCCACGTGGTAAACCATTCCGATAGCAAACATTGTACCCACCGTATACCCATATGAAAACTACATGGATCTGAACTGAACCATCATTCAAATAGTATTAATAAAATGGTGTGTTTGTCATTTCCGACCTAGACTGAAAATTGTTTGAATACCTAAGAATTTTATTGTATAAATGACTTATAATGACTTATATATGACTAAACTTTACCTTTAAAATTTGATAATTAATGTTTTATTCCTGTGTTTGAGTGTCACCACTGACCAGTTTGTAGATGGTCTGACCATAGGCTATATATGATTTTGTAAGACAGTTTTTACTATGCGCAATAGTGCTTTATTTTCGCTCGCAGTATTTTATGGTTTATGTCTTACGGCAAATTTTAAGGTGAGGTCAGTGGGGGCAATCAAACTTGTATTATGTAATATAGTCTTTAACTGTACTGTGCTATATGTGAATTAGTCTCATAACTCTAAGATTGTACAAAGCTGTTTAAACTGATTTCCAGACTTTAGTGGAGACTTTATAACTTTATGGTATTCGTAAGAGAGTTAACTCTGTAGTTCATGTTACAGTTTCTGTAATTTGATTTCAGTGGTTAGCTCCCTTTCATTTCGCTACAAGTGTATGATAATTCTTATGTTGATACAATATTTATCATACCACTACATTGACATCTGACTGATATAACGTTGACTGATAAAATTTTTATATCATGTTCAACAGGAAGTTCTTATATTAGTCGATGTGTCACTTTACTTAGACTTAACGAATAAGTCATATTTTATTGTAAAAATAAATCCGATTAAAAAAACAAACAATTTGATGCCATTATGTATTACATTTAATCCACAGAAAGCAACAAAAACAGCAAAATAAAAGTATTTTCCAAATATTCAGAATGCATGTTTAAATGCTGATGACGTCATGTAACAAACGGACTCCTTTTTTCCTATGCAAATGTCAAAGATCAAAGGACATGTCAAAATTTCAGCACTAAAGATAAAACAATAAAAAGGTAAGAGCGCATAATAAAAATACAACAGTAACAGAATTAATCAAATATTCAATGTAACATGTATTAATTAATTAATTTTAAATAATAAGTTATTATTTATATAAAGAAGTGAATTATTAAGGTTACATTTTGCGGTCTGCTACAGTTAAACAATTTTGCGAAAAGAAGTATGTTTAATTAGTTAAAAGCTAATTTCTTTTTAAAATATTGACTTAAACAAAAGATAAACATTTATACCAACAAAATTAACATAACAATGTATGATTGTGTGGCTGCGGGTGAGTTTGACATAGTTTGGGATGGTTTAATGGAGGAAGTTGTTATGTCGGACGAAGACTTTGTCAACCAGTTTGGAACAAATCCCACTGTTTTTAATGAGCCACTTGATGAAAGCACGAATGCAATAATAAATGTGAATAAATGTCCTAGAGAAGCCATTACTGAAACAACATCAATGAACGAGAACAGTGAAAATATATCAGACCAGGCCTTAGAAATAACAACCACAGATGTAAAAATCATCATAGAAGGAGAAGATAACAAAAACACTATCCGGAAAACACTGGCAGATGTCAATCGCTTTAAATATATCTTGCAAAGAAAGGCGAAACGAATGAAATCCAACATTTATCAGTTGACCATCTTGATGAATATCTTGCCACATATCTGCTCTCCATTCGCAAGACTGATTGTGATGAATACAAGCAAGTCACACTGCGTAGCATTGTCGGAAGCATTTAGCGCAAACTTCAAAGAGCCAAGTACCCATACTTGATATTTCACAGCAGTGGTCCAGCATTTTTCCTCACACGTGATTGCCTGAAGCAAAGCAGAAACATCTACAACAAAAAACAAGGAAATGGTAAATGTAATCACTGTTTTCACAATAAATTACTGCATAAATTGTATAACAATATTGAATTTAATTAATTTATTTATTTATTTATTGAATTTGATTTTATTTAAAAAAAAAATCTTATTGCTATTTTGTTAAAAGACAAATTTAAACGAAAAACACAAATCAACAATTTCTGACCATTAAAAAAAAGTTAGTAGGACATCTTATCTAAAAGCTCAATTCTGCAGCGTTATCTAATGAAGAGACAGAAAAACTGTACGCGGGCAACATTTTGGGTGCAACCCATCGGAAATCTCTGCTTAACACTATTTGGTTAAACAATTGTCTGCATTTCGGGTTACGGGGAACCCATGAACAGTACAATCTAAGGTAAGCTAAATTATGCAATGACAGACTTTCAGTGCTAAAAATGGGATTTTGAAATGTTTTTGGGAATGCATATCTGGAATCACAAATTAAACAAAATCAATAATTTTTGTTAATTCAACTGTCTAAAATTTTACATTTACCATCATTAATACTTATTTAAAAATAATTAAACATTTCTAATAAATATACAATCATTGTTTTAAGATGGGGTGATGTGAAACTACGGAGAGACGCTACTGGAAATGAATTCATGGAGTTTAATGNATTTGGTGCGCAACATTCAAGCCCCGATATCAGACAGTTAATATCAACGGATTGCAATAATATTTACATACCTGTGTAGATAATTCATTTCTCGATAATGTTCCGTAAGAATTATGTAATGACACTTTCAATTTTGCACGCCTGAGCAATTTAAATCAACATGCTATTCACATTGTCCATTCCTATCGCTGTGCCAGTTGTAAACCGCAGGTAGATTTTAATCGATAACGCAGCCTATTACACCGTAATGCCTTCTTCTGATTGGTTGATATTTAAATATTTCATAACATGGCGAGAGGTCAGTGATTGTATTGCGATTTAAGCAGAAGTTTAACTGAAACAAATTATGCCTTTTAACTTCAATTCCACGATATTTTAGGTAAAAATGGACTTCTAAACTTAAACTTTATGAGTTGGTAATGTTATTTTGCAATTTTAAGCATATTGATGAAAATTTAAACTTTCTGGTGTCCACCACGTAACTGGTCCTTGGGCGATAAGACGTTCCAAAGAATTTAGCCCGCATAAAAAGTATCTCTAAATTCTTGGCAACGTCTTATAAATAAGACTATTTCATGCATTATTCCAATAACCCAGGGACTACATATCCATTCCTCTGCTGTCAGTGACAACACTTCCAAAATGAACACTTCTCTCCCCACCCACCCTGCAGTTGCACAATCACAGTGTCCTGGTCAAATGAATGCAATAAATGGTATGTTGTTTGGAGCTGTACTAAATGTACAGAACCTGAATATCTACACGCAACCACCACAGTAGGCCAAACATGTAGTAAATTCCGTTTTTCTTACGAAAACATCACTTCATTCTTTACACGTGTAGATGCATTGCAAAGTTGTGAGCGAATGGCCTTGACATTACACATGCTTATAAAGTGTTCCTTTTAAAATGTATTATGCGTGCTTTAATTTAATGTAATATATTATTGCCGCTTATATTTTTGCTGTATAATTAAAGAAGCAAGGACACTTTACAGCGTTATAAAATTCCATTGAATGGCGCTACTTTGTGTGTTGAGGAACAATTCTATTTTTAGAAACGATTCATACGCGCTAAACCAACTGCAGTCAAAAACGAGCGTAGCGATAAATATTTTATTATTTCTTGAAAAAGAGGGTGCATTTTATGAGTGGTATGATAAACAGATTAACAGGTTACTGCCTGATCTTTTTGTAATATATCAGGCTCGGCACGAATAAAATAACAGCTCGGCAAGCCTCACTGTTATATTATTCTAAGCCTTGCCTGATATTTTACAAAAAGATTATGCAGTTACCTGTAACTCTCTATCTAGTCTCTTATAACTCGATACTTCCGAGTGGCAGCATTTTATTATTATGCTAATGTTTTATTGTATGTTGTGACTGTATTTATGCTGATGAGACTGTAATAAACTAACTAACTTGGGTCCCATATCTTAACCCATGTAGGGCCAATACACAAACAGTTTGAAAACTCCTATTTTAACCCATACATGCTGCCCATGTTGGACCCATATTGATTGAAAACATATGACCCATATTATGCTATATGTAAACCAAATAGGCAACATGTTTCAACCCATTCGGGGCATTATAAAAGCATTTTGAAAAAAAGTTTTGACCCCATATTGTCTGCCAATGTATTACTCGTCTCAATAGCAAACATTGGACCCACAGTATGCCACTATGAAAACAACATTGGTCGCATATCTCAACCCACGTAGCCCATCTGAAAACAAATTCACAGAGCCCAATTTGGTCCTATAGAGGACATCGATGCGAAACCAATATCAAAGTCAGAATTTGGCACCCATATGTGTATCGCAAATAGGACCCACATTAGGTTTTCATGGGGACAATTTGTGCCCCATATCATAGCCCAATAGTGACCCATACATGTGTAGTTTACCTAATCCCAGTTGGTTCACTCAGATTGCTCATATAGGATCCTTATGAGTGCAAATAGTGGGCCCAGATGGTGGCTTATACCCATGCTTACTTGGTAAGTACTGTCAGCAAGACTGCACACGTACTGTTATACTTTTAGTGTTCCTGAGTTGTATGAGTAGACAACGCGTAGATAAATCCCCATGCAATGTAAATATTTGTTAATTGGGTTTTTTTTCGTTTCGTATGTGATATAAGAACGTACATACTAAATATATTACCAAGTATGAAGATGGAGTGTCCATAAATTAAATACATATAATCATTAACTTGAGAAACTACTATAGAAAATTAGCATTTATTAAAATTGAAATGCATGGTTGCAAGAGGTTAACCTGTTAACCCACCGAAACGATCAGTTAACCGATCATTTGTTTGGAAAATGTTTACCTGATTTTTTTAATTATGCTTTTTTCATGGAATAAATCTATGATTTTACTTTTTGCGCGCGACATACCGCCAACCTACGATGGCGTCTAGTAAGAACAACATGCCACACAAACGACGGTAATAAATAACATGTCAACAAACATAGCAACAAAGCAATGAATCAATACCTTTGTGGTTAACAACACGGTGTGCGTTTTGATAATTTGCACTATTGTTTTGTGTTACTCGCGAACATTTAACTTGCAAACTGCGTGGCGTGCAGGCTATTAGCGTAGACGTAATTGACACATTTATCTAACTAGCGATAAACATCAGTTGATACTTTCGGCGGCTTATTTTGTCGTTTTGTTGACCAATATCCAACACTGATTTTCCGCGAAAATAAGTGTTTTTATGTTTTATATTCCATTAGAATTTTATTTAAAAAAAAAACATACATTATTTATCATCTAACCATTTAGAATACAAAAAAAAAATGTTAAGGTGCCATGACAAACAGGGTATTTTATTTCTTGAATCACACGCACGGAGTTGGTGTTTGTATTTAACAGGGCTTCCTACACATAATGCAAGAACAAATTCTTCTGACGATCGTATGTGTTCAATGTGCAACAGAGATCGGCCCCAATGAAACCGCTCAGTTGAAGAGTCTCGAGATGTCAGTAAGCGTTGCGACATCCTTCTCATATATCTAAGAACTGAAACGATAATAAACACATTTTGTAGAACACGCTGTTATACGCATCATTAAACATGCACATGCGTTGCATGCGAATAGTAAAATATTATTAAATCTCATCAGACGAAACGCCTAAACTCAAAATCATACAACTGCACAATTTAACTACACAATTCAAAAGCACAAGCCCAAGGACGCCACGGACTAACAGTCGCCCGTCCACCGCCGCTGCCCAAAGCGCACACAGGACGCCCACTATGCTCATCCACCACGCCAATTTGCGAAAATTACACAAAGTGAAGCATTAGTTTTGGTAAAAGCAGCTGCGAAAATTGCAAGATGTATCCATTGCCACCAATTAAGAGAAGTGCACATGACTTCACGTACACCTCAAACAATAATCGGTAGTAACGAACGATTTAGGTTTAACCGTCAGCGGGATACGCAACCCTTCTGCTCATTTTTCATTTTTATTTTAATGGCAGGGGGGCGTATGAGGACCCATGGCTCGAAACCGGTGTCTAGTTGCCTACATCACCTCCTGAAACCTCTAATTTTATAGAAATATACAAATAATCAGCTGTTACTATTTCGTTAACGTTAAGTATTCTTTTTAGAAAACCATTTCAATCCCATAGTAAAATGTCCGGAACCAATGCCCCTTTTTATCTCAAGTCATCCGTATGCTCTCATAAACACTGAAACACATAAAACATAATAATGACCTTTAAACAAACAGAGCGTAAATAAATAAAATGATATCAATTACGTCTACATTCTACCCTGCTTGCCTGTCGAATGACCAAACCTACAAATCTGTGCACGATGAAATCTTGATTTCCGCACCATTGATCATGTATCACCTTCAAAAAACTGTGTTACCAGTTTATTCAATCACACAACGATAATAAATGTATAAGGTTACAACAATTTTAAACAATATCAAGATTAACATTCGTTGTTAAAATCCTGTTAACGTCGTAATTGTTTTATCAGAAACTAATAATATAATTAGTAATTTACTTCATCAACGATGCCACCACTACCGTCTGAGGCAAGTTTTAAGAAAGCAAATTTCTATCACTAATTACTAATTATAAAACAACAATTAAACAGTTGTCAAAAAATAAAATCCTTAATGGGTGTTGCTGCAGATTTTCTTTTTTTTTTCAATCAAAAAGATTTTGTTCGAAATGTATATTTCAGTAATACATACAAATACTATATGAAAAATGAAATAAAAACATAGGGTCACCGGCCTTGTTTTGATTTTATTCACCATTATATAATATGTAGTTTTCCATTAAAACTGAAACATCTCTTATTCAATTATTAATAACCTATGAAATTGACAACATGTAGATATTATTTAAGCTAAGGTACATCATATACCATTTAATAAAACCACACACTACCAATTAAATGGAGTACACAAGTTAAATTTGAAGAAATTCAATTTTTATAATTTTGATGTCACCCAAAAAACGGACAAAAGTTTACTTTTTAAACCACACAATTGCAATTTAAGAAAGTTCTGTCCAATAAAATTCTGCGAAAGTGCTCAAATATGTTTTTATCTACGTGTTGTTTTTATAAAACAAAAATAAAAGAGGAGGTCACCGCATTTTTAACAGAGAAGTTTTTGTTTAACAATCACTGCCGTCTATGTCAAATTTCATTAAATTCGGCAATTTAGCAAACCAAGGTAACGGTACATAGATTTCTATACAACAACAACAGCAGCAACATGTATTATCTCTTAAGCATGCATTTGCTTTTTTTAGCCAAATGCATAATAATAAACAAGTGTGATGACATGGATGATAATAATTATGAAAATTGGGTAATAATTATGAAAATTATGTAATGGAAGAAGTTAATAAAAATTTTACTGATTCATAATATTAGATATGTTCCTTTATATTCGATAATGACAGTTGTTAATAACATAATAAGACAAAGTATACACTGTTCTACATTATTAGTTTCACTTAAACATTTATATAGAAAAATATGTATACTTAAATGAATAAATTTGTTTCTAAATTGTTCCGTAAACAATTCGCATTATTATATACAACAATGTATTTTAAAAGATTTATGATTTCTTTTGTTATTTTGTGTTCTCATTAGTATATCAAACTTATTTAATGTTGGCGATGCTTGATAATATGACTTTAAATATGTTTTTCTAATATCTTTGTATAATGGACATATTAATAAGAAATGGTATTCACTTTCTACGACATTAAGATTACAAAATTTAGATTTCCTCATTTCCATAGCAATATTGTGGTATCGACTTCTTTCTACGAGAGGCGCCCAGATTATATTTGAACAAAATTAATGACGCAAAATAAGAATTGCAACAGTACCTTTATTGAAATGCGTCAATAAACCTACACATTTTTGGCCACGATTCAAGAGTCTTGTTAATAATATTTTGGTCCAGTTTTCTCCACTCGTCCTTAAGAGCTTTTTTAAGACCTATAACAGAGTTCACGTTGCGCTTCTGTAGACTGCGTTTAAGGATTCGTCATATACGAAAGTCGATTGGAGCAGCATCCGGAGACTTCGGCATCCATTCGTCGTGGTCAATTAAGTTCACTTTCTCCTTCTTAAGAAACTGGAGGGTCTGTTTAGATGTGTGACTTGAGGCACTGTCCTGATGGAACACTATTGACTTCCGACCTTCTTGAAACAGTTTCGGAACGTCATTTCGAAGAAACGGATTCAATACCTTTTTGATATAGAAATTGCTATTAACTTTAGTTCTTTTGTTGATAAAGCGAATCTAGGTTTTTCCTCTAAACGAGACACCAGCCCATGCCGTGAAACCATTGGCGAAAGAGTCCCGCTTAACGAACTTAAGTGTGTCGCTAACTGTTTCGCCTTTTCTCATGTAGCAAACTTTGCGTCGCCCGTACGACCCACCTAAAAAGAACATTGCCTCATCAGAAGTAACAAAGTTCTTCCATCTTCCATCTGTTAACTTCATGTATAACTGCCATGATCTAGCCCTCCTCTTCTTAATTTGTGCCGTGTTAAGCTGATGAACTTTGCATTTTTTTTCTAAGTTTAGCTTCCAATATTTTTGTGATAATGTTATATACAGTTCCTTTACAGATGCCTAACATAGACGAAATCTCACGTTGGGTCGATGGATTAACTTTGCCGATCATACGATTGATTTTTCTGACGACGTTCGGTGTGGCCACATTTCGTCGATATCTTAACTTTGGCATAGGAAGGCCAGCATTGATATTTTGGCGTTGATGTCCAATATTATCACGAATGTTCTTGATGGAGCCCAAGGTAATCGAATATCCCATGGCTTTCAACTCATTTTGAATACTCCTATATGTGTTTTTACTCTTCAAAAGTCCAACAACTACCCATTCCACTTTTTCACAAATTTTTCGACGCACCATGCTATAAATGACGAACATCAATGTTGAAATATCAAGATTATAATTGTACATGATAGAGTATAAACAATTTGCACGGGTTGTTCATGCGGTACTGTCTCAGCGTGTATACAGATTTTGTTCAAATATAATCTGGGCGCCTCTCGTTATTCTAATCTATGTGATGATAGGCGGAATTGAGTTAGTGCTATTTTAAATGGTTTCGTTGAAATGATATCCATATATTGTTCTGTATTAAACGTATCCTTGATGCGGCAATATGTATTTAGTCTTGATAAATTATTGATCTCACTGATTTTTCTGTCAGGGTTTCTTGTTCATTCCATACATTAGATAAACCTAGCTGCTCGAGTATTGATTTGATTTGATAAGCCAAATTTCTATTGTAGTATGTTATGTTAGCTTATCCATACTCAGTAGAAATGGTTTACAATCTAAACTGGGATCACAACATCTTACCGAACAAACCAACAATAATACCATATTTATCACACACTTAAGACCAAACAGTGTCAAACTCAACCTAAATCATCAATAATTTTAAAGGACTTGTTTACACATTTTGGCATGTTTTGAAGTTAGTGATTAAATGCTTTAAATTGATAAATGTAAGCAACGGAACTAAATAGCTCAGTATAAAACAAGAATGAAATTAAAGAAAGAAAGAAAAAACAACAAGTTAACTGCACCTGGGATAGAACCACTGACCGTTGTATAAAAAAGCGATTGCCGAACCCACTGTGCTGATACTGTTGAAACTATTGGGTTGTGTCAATATTGATAATCGGTGTTGCTATAAATATATCTTCGGCTAAATAAACTCCCACAACACCCCTTAAATTTAGTATTTAATGTGATTGCTTCAAACTTGCGCGGTATACTGTACGTTTAAAAACATAAGTAACTAGCAGCATGTGAGATCATAATACTTAGTAACATCGCTATTAAATGAATATACTGATAATTAAAAATATTCTATTGCCATTTCTGTCAACATTACCGGTAATTGTATTTTAATTTGTACATCTTTAGCAATACAACGCCAACGTAACAAAAGCGGCCAAACCAGAAATAAAATGATGAAACGTGAAAATGAACATTGTGTAGTTCTTATTACGTTAACTAATATGTTTTTACAAAGGAAAAATACATACATAAACAAAATGATTAAAATATATTTTATAAAACATTTGTATTAAGAAACTGATATGGTTGCTTATGTAATCATCGTTAGCGATCTTGAATTACTCTTTCGATAGAGAGCACATGTACGAGCAATATGACATTTGTTTAACATATACTTAAACCCTTTTTTATGCTCCCCAAAATATGTTGGGGAAGCATATAGTCGCCGCTTCGTCTGTCCGTCCGTCCGTGCGTGCGTCCGTCCGTGCACAATTTTTGTCCGGGCTATGTCCGGGCTATTTCTCAGCAATTAATGACCAGAATTCAATTAAACTTTATGGGAAGCTTCACTACCAAGAGGAGATGTGCATATTATCAGCCGGTTCTGGTCGGATGATTTTTCACAGAGTTATGGCCCTTTGAAATTTTCCATTAACTGTACATATAGTGCAATTATTGTCCGGGCTATTTCTCAGCAACTAATGACCGGAATTCAATGAAACTTTATGGGAGGCTTCACTACTAAAAGTAGATGTGCATATTATCAGCCAGTTCTGGTCGGATGATTTTTACAGAGTTATGGCCCTTTGAAATTGTCCATTAACTGTAAATATAGTGCAATTCTTGTCCGGGCTATTTCTCAGCAACTAATGACTGGAATTCAATGAATCTTTATGAGAAGCTTCACTATCAAGAGGAGATGTGCATATTATCAGCCGGTTTTGGTCGGATATTTTTTCACAGAGTTATGGCCCTTTGAAATTTTCCATTGTACATATAGTGCAATTCTTGTCCGAGCTATTTCCCAGCAACTTATTACGGGAATTCAATGAAACTTTATGGGAAGCTTCACTGCCAACAGGAAAAGTGCATATTATAAGCCGGTTTTGGTCGGATGATTTTTCATATAGTTATGGCCCTTTGAAATTTTCTATAAACTGTACATTTAGTGCAATTCTTGTTTTGTCCAAAGTTATGCCCTTCAAGATGTTTCCTTTTATCTGAATATATAGTGCAATATTGTGACAAAAAACAACCTTTGGGGAGCATCTCCCGTCTTCGACGGTTTCTTGTTTGTAACATGTTGCATCCTTTTTTCATACATCAATACATGTATTAAAATGACAACAACAATACAAACAACACAAACCCCATCAGGGAAGAAAGACATGCAGAACCTATTGGTGTTGATGTTTGAGTTCCTTTGATTGTAATTTTCATAGTCGCCTGCTGCTGTCACCATAGAAAGAAGACATAAATACTAATACCAGTATAAAAATAGACAATGAATTAAAAGAAAAATGATTGTGGCAAAACACTTTTTGAAAACACAAGATATTTAATAATGTTGACTGGAAGGTTTCTTTGAAGGAATATTTGTGTTGTTGTAAAGCCTATAATTTGGCAATACATGGTGGTTTTTCATGTTGTGCTCACAAATGAAGAAACACCAATGGTTGTAAAGTACTTTTGTATGCATGAGGATAAGATAACTCAAGAAAGCTTAGGCCTGGGATCAGGAAAGTTCATAGGTACATTGAGCATGACTGAGAGATGATCCCTATTGATTTTCCGGTCACTAGGTCAAAGGTCAAGGTCACAGTGACTTGAAACAGTAAAATGGTTTCCGGATGATAACTCACGAATGCTTAGGTTTTGGATCAGGAAAGTTCATGGGGACATTTATCATGACCGACAGATGACCCCTATTGTTTTGTTTATTTTTTTTCAGGACTCTAGGTCAAAGTTCAAGGACACAGTGACCTGAAGCAGTAAAATGGTTTCCGGGTGATAACTCAAGAACGCTTAGGCCTGGTATCAGGAAAGTTCATAGAAACATTGGTCATGACCGGCAGATGACCCCTATTGATTTTCAGCTCACTAGGTAAAAGTTCAAGGTCACAGTGACTCGAAGCAGTAAAATAGTTTCCGGATGATAACTCAAGAACACTTTAGCCTGGGATCAGGAAAGTTCATAGGGACATTGGTCACGACCGGCAGATGACCCCTATTGATTTTCAGGTCACTAGGTCAAAGTTCAAGGTCACAGTGACTCGAAGCAGTAAAATGGTTTCCGGATGATAAGTCAAGAAAGCTTAAGCCTGGGATCAGGAAAGTTCATAGGGACATTGTTCATGACTGACAGATGACCCCTATTTATTTTCAGTACTCTAGGTCAAAGGTCAAGGTCACAGTGACTTGAAACAGTAAAATGGTTCCCGGATGATAACTCACGAATGCTTATGGTAAGGATGAGGACAGTTCTTGGGGCATTGGTCATGACCGACACATAACCGTTTTGATTTGCAGAACTCTAGGTCAAAGTTCAAGGTCACAGTGACCTGAAGCAGTACAATGGTTTCCGGATGATAATTCAAGAATGCTTAGGCCTATGATCATGAAACTTCATAGGGGTTTTGGTCATGTCTGTCAGATGATCCATAATAATTTTTAGGTGACTAGGGCGAAGGCAAGGTCACAGTGATCTGAAACAGTAGAAGCGTTTCCAGATGATAACTCAAGATTGCTAAAGGCCTAGTTCCAAAAGGGTTGCCTTGTGTAATGTGTAGTCATTGCCTGTCAGTCATTTTATCCTGGATGATAAACATATTTACACTTTTGACTTGTCTTTATTTAATATCTCAAAAACATCTGGTTGAAGTTTATGACAAATAAACAACAGACTCTCATCAGCAACTCCATGAGTCACGCGAGCAATTCTTCTTTAAATTGCCAATCAAACTCTTACATATTCACACACTGGCTGCCACTACAACTGACAGCCCATTCCGGGGGCATGCGTGTTTTACAAACAGCCCTTGTTTAGGTTGCTGACTTCTTTACATAATTGGTTACTTATAAAATGTTATATTTACATCTATTTTTATGCCCCCGGTAGGGTGGCATATAGCACTTGAACTGTCCGTCAGTCTGTCCGTCTGTCTGTCGGTCCGTCCGTCCGCAAACTTTAACATTGGTAATAACTTTTGCAATATTGAAGATAGCAACTTGATATTTGGAATGCATGTGTATCTCATTAAGCTGCACATTTTAAGTGGTGAAAGGTCAAGGTCATCCTTCAAGGTCAAAGGTCAAAAAACAAAATCCAAGGGTAGTAATAAGCTTTAAAGGGAGATAATTTCTATACCTGCCAAATGATAAATAGAAACTTTATTTCAAAGCGGCGCAGTAGGGGGAATTGTGTTTCTGACAAACACATCTGTTTTTTTTGTTTACAGACTGTGTGTATGATCTGTGTATGTTTGGGTTTATGTATTTAAGTTGAAATCAAAAATTGTATAAAAAAGGAAAATCATGAAATTTAAGTCATATGATGATATTATTATATATTGTGCATTGGCGCCACCTCCTGTGCTTAGCGCCAATCCCGTGGAATTGGCTCCATCTCTTTTGGAAGATTGCAAAATCATCCCTGATATCAGCAAGAATGCAGCAACTTGTATATTTTGAAAGCACTGGATTGATGTAGTTAGCTATTTAATTGGATGTACCTTGCTTGTCACACAGACAAAAAACATTGATTTGCTTTAACAATTCCTCCATGTCAGCACTTATAAAAGTTCTTACGTTTCTAAATGGGTCGTGATTTTATGTTTTTGTACAGTTAATAATGAATTAATCTTTGCTAAATCATAGTATATTGACCGATTTTAAACGATTGTGAATATTAATGTTGAAAAAACATATAAAACCTACTCACCCTGTAGAATTAACAGTGTTTTTTTAAAAACTTACCGTCCTTAGCCCCACCTAGGAAGTATTATTGGCTAGTTTGTTAATGCATCTAAAAAAAGAGCCATGCCCATGATTTACGGCCTTGAGACTGTTAAAGCATAATTTGTTGTACTTCAGGAGTTTCTCCTTTATGTTTGAAGGAGAACTGGAATCATGCTTTTACAATGTTTTCTATTTCTATTTGTATTATGATGAATTCTACTGTGTCCAAGGGAGCCTTGGCCCTGAATGTGTTTGTAATGTCAATTAGTAATTTGATCAGATACAATTAGGAACTTTAAAGCCCCAGTCAAATTATATATTATTTTTTTCATAAATCATTTTTAATTTCACTGAGCTATTGTGGTCACCATATCTCCGGCATTGTGCGTAGTAAACTTTTAGCCACATTTTTCATTTTTCATCCATTCATGATGAAGCTTGGTCAGAATTGTTATCTTGACAATACCAATATTATAAATCCTGGTCAAGTAGGATAAAAAACATGGTCATCAGGTCAAGTCTTCGACAAGGTGTGTACCTTGAACTCAGAACCTTAGTGCTGAATTGCCATCATTGCCCTCTTGTAAATGGACATATTACAAACCAAAATACACATGCATTGAAATATGAAGGAAAACTAATAAGTAGTATAAGCAAGGTTGCTTGTTATTCCAGTTAAGTAAATTAAATAAGTAAACTAAGTTTGAACACGTTATGCGTTCAGTGAATTATATTTTCCATTTGCACAAAGAACTTTCAAACATACAGTAAAACTCGCTATTAAGACCGTGGGACTTTTGAAAAGTGGTCTTAATAGCAAGGTGGTATTAATTCTGAGTTTTCACGAATGGTGATGGACAGATCATACAAATGGTAAATATTCAACTTGAGCTTTAATAATTTTGCATGCATTAAAACAGTAATAAATCAATTAATTGTACAAAGATAGTATTTCAAGCTTTTCAAACAAGAACTGAAACATATTTTTTATCATGATACTATCCTTTTGGTTATCTCAGAAAAGACTAATTTCTTAAAGAAACAGTCATTTGTTGTTTTCTTAGCAAAGCTTTTTACAGAGATTTCCCATTACTCGCGTTGATTACATCAATCTTTTCTTTTAAACACAACTCTCTCCGTTTTAGCTTATCCATTTTGAATAACGATATGGCATACAAGTCGGTTTGTATATCGAACAAAACCACCTTATTCATTTAACCTTATTGTTAAATTATTCGCTGACTTTAATCTTTAAAGTGTGTAACAAATAATAACCAATATCAAAGACTTGATAATATTTGCTAATTCTGAATCAAGAATCAAGGGTTAAAAAGAATAACAATTGCCCAAACTCTAACACCTTGCAGTCGATGCAAATACCATTGTCGCAAATACCGTTGTCGTAGATTGGTACACAATGGCTTCGTACACAAATCCGATCGAACCAAAACACCGAATAAAGGTATGAAAATTACTAGTCGTTTGGCGGTACTGATTGAAGTAGTCGTAATAGCGGATTAGCGGGTTGGTCGGATTAATGAGTGTAACAACCATTGAAATATAGAAGGAACAATTCGGGACTGAACATGGTGGTCGTCGTAGCGAGTTGGTCGTAATACCGAGGTGGTCGTTAAGAGAGTTTTTACTGTAATTAAATGTTTTATTTCCATCCTGCAACATCTCCATTTAAACTGTTTATACTTCTGGTATTCAATTTAAATTTAACACGTGTTTGGCGTCCTTGTGTGTGTAATGACCAAGGAAAGATGGGGTACCTGTAAGTATACCGGGGCACACAAAAGTATCATTTGGAAATTGGTGTACGGTGAAGTATACTTCAAATTACCCGGGGTACGGGGAAGAAGTACCCGGAGGAACTTGACCCATTCAGCCCTAGTTTCATAAATTTGACCGGAAATTTAGCAGAATTTTGCCCCTTATTTACTCGTCTGATTATGACGTGCTCATGGTGAGCTTTTGTGCTCGCCTTTTGTCCGTCGTGCGTTGTCCTTCATCAACATTTACCTTTGTGAACTTTCTGGAGGCCCTCTTTATAGTCCAATCTGCATGAACTTGGTCAGGACATTTGTTCCAATGATGTCTTGTCTGAGTTCTAAACTGGGCCATGTGAGGTCAAAAGCAAGATCACTAGGTCAATTACAAGAACAAGCTTGTAAGCACTCTAGAAATAACATTTATAGTCGAATCTTCATGAAACTTGGTCAGAACATTTGTGCTTATAATGTCTCAGTTCAGCTGAAAATAGTTCCGGTTTGTTGAACTGGGCCACCAGAGGGGGCGGGGATTTCCTGATATGGAAATACTGAAACCTTGTAAACACTAGAAGTCACATTTTTTTCAGAACCGTCAGAAGATTTGTTTTTATGATATCTCGGCCAAGTTCGAAAATGGTTGTGGTTTGTTTTAACAACAATGGTCGCCAGAGGGCGTGGCAGTTAACCTTATATTGCTCTAGTGAAACCTTGTTAACGCTCTATGCAACCCATGCAAAAGACGTCGGACCTCGGACAAATCCGACAAAATTTGACGAGGTCCGATAATTTTTTCAATATTGTCGGACCTCGTGTCCGACAAAAAAAACAACAATATGTAAAACTTCGATTTAAAACGAACACGAAACTAGTTATATTAAAAAAAAATCGGAATAGTTTGTGTTTATTTCACTTCGATAGACTATTTAACTTAAAAATAAATTTTTACCAACCAGTTAAACTGGCCGTCTTTGCTTGTGACGTAACAAACTCCAAGCGCGATTCTTAGAAACAGTCAAATATTGCACCTTGTTTAGTAACGTAGGCGAAACGTCACTTTATTGTATTTAGAATTGTAAAAGATTGTGAACATCCTTATAATACATCATACTAGTAAAAATAAACTCTACAACAGCTATTTTCAATTCTTTGATTAAAGAAGAACGAGGTCGGATACAATCTGGTGATGTCTGATAAATTTTAAAAGTTATCGGACCTTATGTCCGACAAGATTTATTCGTCGCATGGGTTGCTCTATTGACCACATTTATTGTCTAATCTTTATGAAATTTGGTCAAAATATTTGTGTCAATAACATCTTGGCAGTGTTTGAAACTGGGTCATGTGAAGTCAAAAACTAAGTCAATAGGTCAATTTAAAAAAAAACTTATTGAAGTTGCATATCAAGTCAAATCTTCCTTAAACTTGGGCATTTGTTCTAATGATATCTCAGCTAAGTTCTTTCATGTCTCAGGTGAGCTCCTTAAGACCCATGGTCCTCTTGTTTATAGTTTAGGTTAAGGTGAACAAGCAACATCTCTGCATGACTTTTGAAACTACATGTGTTCGATTGGAACATCACACAAGTGTTGGTGTAATTGTATGAGGTCACTGACCAAGTCCTATAGCTGTAACCAGCAATTTAGCAGTATTTTGCCTCTTTTTATGTCCCCCAGTCTATACTGGGGGACATATTGTTTATGACCTGTCTGTTGGTTTGTTGGTTTGTTTGCACAAACTTTAACATTTGGCAATAACTTTTTCAATATTGAAGATAGCATCTTGATATTTAGCATGCATGTGTATCTCATGGAGCTGGACATTTTGAGTGGTGAAAGGTTAAGGTCATCTCTCAAGGTCAAAGGTCAAATATATGGGTCAAAATTGCTCAAAAGGGGAAATATTGTTTCACAAACACATCACTTGTTGTATTTTAAAATTCTGATTACTTTTTAGTGGAACTACACCATATCTCTATATTTACTACAGATATTGAAATGAAATGTTATATATCTGTGTATATGTAATCATGATTGTATAAAAACATTCACTGACCAAGACCAATAACTTTTACCAATATTTAAGCATTATTATGCCCTTTTTGTACTTACAAAATCAGGTTAAGTTTTGTGTTTAAATTCAAAATTAAAATAGACGTCCATTACTACAGAGTAAGGTAATGTTATCAATATCAAGTCATTGGTGAATGCTGAAAGAATCACCTTGCCACAACATGCCGATATGAATTTACCGTCACCAAAAATTATAAATACTGTTACACATCCAATTTTATCGTGAGGAAATATTTGATAACATTATATTTAGAAATGTAATTACTTATGAGTACCAAGGGCAAAGTCTCAAATCATGTCAAACAAAACAAATATAAACTAACTGCAAAGATTCGAATGTCCTACTCAAGGTCAAAATCGACTCAAGGGCGAGTTGCCATATCTGCCGTAAAAAACGGGAGGTTACACTGTACTTGAAGTTGTTCTTCAACTCCCGGATCGATTATATCTTGGGACGAAACACACGACACAATTTATGAGGACCGATTCGTTTGGCGGCAATGTTGAAAACAAATTTATGACATGCAGTCAAGTGCTCATGCCAATCTTTGTAGTGATATAACGGATAACAACATGTTTACATTAACACGTTGACAACCGTATCGCGATGCACGCTCAGTTAACTTTGTAACACATATTTTGATATTTTGGCAAACTTTTATTACACCTAGAAAGTCAGCTGCAAATTAATAACATTATGCGCACTATGTACGTACAGACCTTCTCGTTTCATGGATAGTAAGAGACAATTTAGACTCTTTGATTGGGGCTGTTTGGACGCTTTGTTCAAAATATGGATTGCAGGGAATGCAAAGCGGGCTGATAGCTCTGCAATATGTACAAAGGGTGTTGACTCGTACCCATGTACATTTAAATGTTATTGATAAGTGACACCTTCATAGAAAAATCTACTACCTTCTCGTTTATTTTTCTTCCCCAATCCTCCCTTTATTTATCATCTCAATTGAATGCGTGCAAGCACTCAAATTCCAAAACGAAGCTATTTTTATCCAAGTTCCTTAGTACCACAGACGGATACCATTCCAAATACAACCAGTTTTTGACTATCCGGTAGTTTATATTGTCACGTACAATGCTCATTTCGCGTAGTCTGAAGGTCGGAATTAAAAAAAGGAGCGTCTCAAAACGCCGATGATTTTAATCTGGAATATTGTTTTCGATTTATTTGGAGTTTTCGGTGGACGAGTACCCAATTTGTTTTTAATGTTTTACATTGGTACATTACAATAAAGAATTCCAAGATTTTAAGAAAGTTTAACCGGGAATCAATTATTCAACCCCAAGTTCATTGACACCGTTCCCGACCCAGTATATTCTTCCGATTTGAGCTGTCTCACCCATTTACAAAAAATATGGGAGAGGATCCAGATAATGTTGCAAAAGCTTGTATTCCAATACAATGCATATTTGATGCAATGAATACGTTTAATCTAAACTTAACAATGTTTGAATATGTATAGTTTATTGTTCAAGGACAAATATTGCCATCACAAATAAGCTCCCATTTTAGGTTGGTATACACACACACACAAACACACACAAACACACAAACACACACACATACACACACACACATACGCATACACGCACGCACGCACGCACACACACGCCTATACTCGCTATATTAGGACCCGATACCCATAGAGAGGGGTGCCTATGTTTAAACGACATATATGAACCCGATGCAGCGAAACGTGATCTCTATTTCCGCTATATCAGAACCCGAGACCCAAAGAGTGTGGTGCCTGTACTCGTTATAATAGACACAAAGACTGTGGTTTATATAGTCGCTGTTTCCTAACCCAAGACCCAGAGAACGTAGTGTTTAAACCCGTTATAACAAACCCAAAACACAAAGAAATTGGAGTCTATGACCATTATATAAAACCCGAGACCCAGAGAAATCAGTATCTATACCCGTTATATCAAACCCGAGACCCAGAGAAATTGGTGTCTTTACCCGTTATGTCAAACCCGAGACCCAGAGAAATTGGTTTCTATACCCGTTATATCAAACCCGAGACCCAGAGAAATTGGTGTCTTTACCCGTTATATCAAACCTGAAACCCGGAGAAAAGTGTGTCAATATCCGTTATATCAAACCCGAGACCCAGAGAAATTGGTGTCTATACCCGTTATATCAAACCCGAGACCCAGAGAAATGGGTGTCAATATCCGTTATATCGAACCCGAGACCCAGAGAAATTGGTGTTTCTACTCGTTGAATCAAACCCGAGACCCAGAGAAATGGGTGTCAATATCCGTTATATCAAACCCGAGACCCAGAGAAATTAGAGTCTGTACCCGTCATATCAAACACGAGACCCAGAGAAATTGGTGTCTATACCCGTTATATCAAACCCGAGACCCAAAGAAATGGGTGTCAATATCCGTTATATCAAACCCGATACCCAGAGAAATTTGTGTCTCTACTCGTTGTATCAAACCCGAGACCCAGAGCAATTGGTGTCTGAACACGTAATATCAAACACGGGACCCAGAGAAATGGTTGTCAATATCCGTTATATCTAACCCGAGACCCAGAGAAATTGGACTCTATACCCGTTACATCAAACCCGAGACCCAG
Source organism: Dreissena rostriformis (assembly GCA_007657795.1). Lineage (NCBI taxonomy): Eukaryota > Metazoa > Mollusca > Bivalvia > Myida > Dreissenidae > Dreissena > Dreissena rostriformis. The sequence continues at coordinate 25,803 of VMBQ01007806.1, forward strand.
AGAAATTGGAGTCTATACCCGTTATATCAAAACAGAGACCCAGCGAAATTGGTGGCAATACCCGTTATATCAAACCCGAGATTCAGAGAAATTGGTGTCTATACCCGTTATATCAAACCCGAGACCCAAAGAAATTGGTGTCTAAACCCGCTAAATCAAACCCGAGACCCATAGTTATTGGAGTCTATACCCGTTATATCTAACCCGAAACACAGAGAAAATGGTGTCTATACCAGTTATATCAAACCCGAGACCCAGAGAAATTGGTGTCTATACCCTTTACATAAAACCCGAGACCCAGAGAAATGTGTTTCTTTACTCGTTATATCAAACCCGCGACCCATATAAATTGGTGTCTCTATCCGTTATATCAAATTCGAGACCGAGATAAAGTGGTGTCTCTACACGTTATATGAAACACAAGACCCAGATAAATTGAAGTCTATATCCGTTATATCAAACCCGAGACCCAGATAAATTGGAGTCTATACCCGTTATATCAAACCCGAGATCCAGCAAAATTGGAGTCTATACCTGTTATATCAAACTCGAGACCCAGAGAATTTGAGTCTATACCCGTTATATCAAACCCGAGACCCAGAGAAATTGGAGTATACACCCGTAATATTAACCCGAGACCCAGAGAAATTGGTATATCTACCCGTTATTTCAAACCCGAGGCCCAGAGAAATTGGTGTCTATATCCGTTATATCAAACCCGAGGCCTAGAAAAATTGGTGTCTTTACCCGTTGTATCAAATCTAAGACCCAGAGAAATTGGAGTATATACCAGTTAAATTAAACGCAAGACCCAGAGAAATTGGTGTCTATTCCCGTTATATCAAACCCGAGGCCCAGAGAAATCGTTGTCTCTACCCGTTTATATCAAACCCGAGACCCAGAGAAATTGGTTTCTATATCCGTTATATAGAACCCGAGGCCCAGAGATATTGGAGTTAATACCCGTTATATCAAACCGAAGACTCAGAGTAATTGGAGTCTATACACGTTATATTAAACCCGAGATCCAGAGAAATTGGAGTCTATACCCGTTATATCAAACCCGAGACCCAGCGAAATTGGTGTATCTACCCGTTATATCAAACCCGAGACCCAGACTAATTGGTGTCTCTACCCGTTATATCAAACCCGAGACCCAGAGAAATTGGAGTCTATACCCGTTATGTCAAACCTGGGACACAGAGAAATTGGAGTCTATATCCGTTATATCCAACCCGAGACTTAGAGAAATTGGAGTCTATACCCGTTATATCAAACCCGAGACTCAGAGAAATTGGTGTCTCTACCCGTTATATCAAACCCGAGACCCAGAGAAATTGGAGTCTATACCCGATATATCAAACCCGAGACCCAGAGAAATTTGAGTCTATATCCGTTATATCAAACCCGAGACCAAGAGTAGTAAGAGTCTATACCCGTTATATCAAACCCGAGACCAAGAGAAAATGGAGTCAATACCCGTTATATCAAGCCTTGACCCATAGAATTTGGAGCCTATACCAGTTATATCAAACCCGAGATCCAGAGAAATTGGAGTCTGTACCCGTTATGTCAAACCCGAGACCCAGATAAATTGGAGTCTATACCTGTTATATCAAACCCAAGACCCAGACAAATTGGAGTCTATACCCGTTATATCAAACCCGAGACTAAGAATAATTTGAGTCTATACCCGTTTTATCAAACTTGAGACCCAGAGAAAATGGAGTGTATACTCGTTATATCAAACCAGAGACTCAGAATAATTTGAGTCTATACCCGTTATATCAAACTCGAGACCCAGAGAAATTGGAGTCTATACCCGTTATATCAAATTCGAGACCCAGAGAAATCGGAGTATACACCAGTTGTATCAAACCAGAGACCCAGAGCAATATGTGGCTATACCCGTTATATCAAACCCGAGACCCAGAGAAATTGGTGTCTATACCCGATAAATCAAACCCGAGACCCAGCGAAATTGGTGTCTATTCCCGTTATATCAAACCCGAGACCCAGAGAAATCAGTGTCTTTACCCGTTATATAAAACCCGATACCCAGATAAATTGGTGTCTATACCCGTTATATAAAACCCGAGGCCCAGATAAATTAGAGTCAATACCCATTATATCAAACCCGAGACACAATCAATTAGCGATGGAGAATACGTTTTTGATACACACTACACATATTTATGATAAATCTTCACAGTGAATATATGTTACGGAACTGAGTGTTTACAAATTGGAGTGTAGTCAACTTTCAATTAAAACAAAAAACATTTATCAAGATTATCGTTTGAAAATTGAAAAAGACAAACATGTTTAAATATATACTTTAGTGAATCTGTATAATCAGATTCATATGCATATTGTGCTTGATTATGTTTGTCACACTGTAAAGTTTACTGAAATAGCATGGAAATAAAAATGTGAAATGCAAGATATTGAAAGGCAAACACATTTAATATATTAATTAAGCTCAGTTTTATACACATGTATCCCGAATAAATGTGGGGTTCAAAGGTTACTTCATAAAAAATCAATGGACCGGAACGAATTTCCAACTTTATCTGTAGGTCATGTAGGTAGACTCACCTTCCAAAAATGAGCTCACTATATGAAAGCGTTGCGTTAAACACCTACGGAAAACGGAATGGCGGACAGACAGACGAACGGACGGACAGTGCGAATGCTATATGCCACCCTACAGGGGTATAAAACACGTCGCACGGCACGTCATGGGCAGCGCTGTCGATGGCAGAAGAGTTGTCGATGGTACATCGTGTGACAAGTGTTAGCAGCGATGTCGATGGTACGTCACATGGCACTTGGTTGAATTGTTGTCGATGGTTAAGTGAATAGCTCGTTGGAGAAGTGATGCCGATGGTACGCACATGACACGTGATATGAGCTTCGTCGCTTACAAATACGTCACATCATACGTGCCAGCAGCGTTGTCGATGGTATATCACATGACTCGTTATTGCTGCGTGCTCGATGGTTCGTTACGTGATAGGGTGTTTTCAATTATACATTTCATGACTCGTGATAAAAGCGTTTCTGTTAATACGTCATGTGACACGTGATTGCAGCGATGTCGATGTAACGTTATCTAGAACGTTGAAGCAATGAAGTCATTAGTAAAGCGTGCCGGCGCTATCCAAGGTTACTCCTAAGGAAGCTACGCGACTCCTTCATGTGCTTCCTGTCGCATACACCCAGTAATTAAATTATTATTCTCCTGTTTCAAATAACCTTCCTGTCCTAAGTAACCTTTCTATTTAGAGAGATGGAGATGTACTGACGAGGCTAACCAAGAGCCTGCAATAAAAAAGAATATGATGGTTGAAGTAACTGGCCCGTTTTCAGGACAAAAATTTGGCGCTATGCCAAGCTGCTCAACTGGTCAGATGAGTAGTGTGCAGCTTGCATATGTTGGTGCTCTGTTGGTAAGGCGATTTACTTGTATGCAGTACTTACAGAAGGAAGGTGAACAGTATATATACCGAGCTAATGCGTCGTCTGCAGAACGGCTTTGGCGTGCAGAAGCTCCCCGCCACTGCGCAGGGTCGATTCAAGGTCGCCAATCCGGAGTCAGGTGAGTCGATGGACGATTGGTCGGATCGGATTCTCACGCTTGCGACGAAAACGTTACGTGAGCTTCCTCCTGTGAACGCCACTGAGCAGGCAGTGGCAAAATTCTGTCAGGGCAAACATAACAAGAAGACAGATAAACAGTTAGTCTACAGCAAACCACTTGCGTGGGGACGTAATTAACAAGACTTAATGCTTAATAACGTTCAGTCGGCTTGCGCCCCTGCTCAGAGGGATTGCCACAAGAGTAAGTCCGCCGTGTCCGTGGTGAACATAAAGCATCCTCCAGAGGGGGTAAGTGGGTGGGGTGTCGATAAACTTACCTAAGTGGTAAAGAGGCTGCAAGGTGCCTTGGAACGTTTTTTCATCTCTGTTGGGAGCCCGCACGTGAATCCCCGCGGCATACAACCGGTTTAGTTGCCCCGCACTGGTGCCGATGAGGGGTTTCTTGTAGAGTGTCCAGCTGAGGGTCCCTATCAAGGGGACACCAATAACCAAGTGTTCAATAACCAACGCCAGAGTGGTAAGCCAGGGGATAGGGGCGGCCAACGTTTGTACAGAAACTCAAATGCCTACAAAAGGGGCACCGGCTCAAATGCCTACGAAATGGAGCAGGAGAGATGGAAAAAATCGGTATGGTGACCACAAGCATGGTAACCATCCTTATGGCGAAAGTAAATTGGGTCAAAGGGGTTATAAAATCCAAATTGCCACCTCGGGGCGCGCAGAGCGGTGGATATGGTTACACTCGGGGTGGGTATCCTGACCAGTCTTCGGCGAACCGTGGCGGTCGTCCTGTCATTGAATTAACTCAGAGCCATGCAGATGGCTTTTGGTGGCAAGGCGGGACATATAGTGCTTTAAGTGTTGAGGTGTTGGGCATTCCCGACGGATTGTCTTGAAAACACCAAGCCCATGACCAAAAATGAGAGTACGAACGTATCATAGACCGCGGCGGCGGGGCAGCCGAGTCAGTCGGCAAGAGGGTAGACGACGTGACAGGTCATATGTGTTGTCCGCAGTAAGCTTAGGGGCGCTGCTGCAATACTTCTCTACCGGAACATAATGTTTGTACACATTCTGATTGCTCTTAGGCGTGGTCCAACCAAGCGCTAACCGGGCTTTGCGTTGCTTAGCTCGGTGGTCGGACGAAAGCCGGTTGATGCTTTCAACGTGAAGGCAGTAGGCTTGGAGTAATGGTGCCTGTATGACGACCTGACTTGGAGGAGTAAGGTCAACGTCAAATTATCCGCTAGGAAGCAGCGGTCCGAGAGTGCGCAGTCGGGCCAGGGCGCCTTCGTACTTACGCAATGGGCCCTGCTCCCCAGGGCAAAATCGAGGTTCTTCTTCCTCGGGTGCGACTGTTCAACTCCTCCTACATAGAGCATCATCCAACAAGCAGAAAAAATGGAGGATTGGGAGGACCGTGGTTCCAGGGACCAATCTACACCGATACTGCGATCGGGTGTCCAGTCTACAAGAACTGGTTCTAGCTGACCATTTGCCTCGTTCTGAGAATTCTGCTAGGTGACGCCCATTCTGTGACGTCGAGCTGGCGAGAGGAGACGTGTTCCCCTGGAGGTGTCTTTCAAGAAGGATTTGTGCCATCTTGCGAGGATTCCATGAGATACCCACGTGAGTACATATTTAGCGTTGTTGTTTTTTATTACTGATTGTACCCACTTGAAGAGCTTACCGGTAGAAAAACCTACTTCAAACCATACTATTGCAGATGACCAACGATAACAACAAGTAAACGTTTCATGTCCACAACAAATAAAAAATAAATTGCAAAACAGAGCAAAATATATTTACAATGCAAGCAATGAAAGGGAAGAACTCATTAGTGATTGATCATTAATTGATTTATTCAACACGACATCAATTAGTTATTTTCAAAGAAGTATTCAACTTCCATGCTACTCTTTATTATAAAATCAAAACTTGTTATATGAACCTGTTTATGTCCCACAGTCTATACTGGGGGACATATTGTTTTTGCCCTTTCTGTTTGTTTGTTGGTTTGTTGGTTTGTTTGTACAAACTTTAACACTGGCCATAACTTTTGCAATATTGAAGATAGCAACTTGATATTTGGCATGCATGTGTATCTCATGGAGCTGCACATTTTTAGTGGTGATAGGTCAAGGTCATCCTTCAATGTCAAAGGTCAAATATATGGGTCGAAATCGCTCAAAAGGGGACATAGTGTTTCTCAAACACATCACTTGTTGTATTTAAAATAGTTGTGTCTGTTTTAAGAATTTAGTATTTACCTTCGCTGTCATTGTCCCCTGATAGCCCCAATCGTTCCGTTTTTGGTCATACGCGCTTTTTAAAGGGGGATCACTTTATTCGTGTATTTTTGTACTCTTACTAACTACGACTCAATTGGTCGTTGTCGGCTCAGGTTCTTCTTAGAAGTACCCCGGGTACTCTTATACTACAATTAAACCCAGGTACGGAAAAACGCTTAAAATTACCCGGTCATTATCCGCGGTACGTGTAAGTATATTTTCCATACCCCGGTTGCTCTGTAGTATACTTCATGATACCTGAGGCGCTTTTAAGTAGTACCAGAGCCCACCATGACCAATCGTGGTTGTCTTCGTGTACGGAACATACGCATACAGGCACCTGGTAATATTCCGGGGGTATTTTTTAGTATATTTTACGTACTCCGGGTACTTTGTAGTATACTTAAGAGTACCTGGGGTACCTTAAAGTAGTTAATGAGCCGACAATGTCCAATGGAGCCTAAATACGTTTATTAACTGTACGTATAGGCGCTGTTTTAAGAATGTTTACCCTACTTTAAGCATGTAGCGAGTTAAGTCTGCAAGAATGTGTTTATTCATTGAAGTATTTAATTATTTATTCAAGCACGTCATTTATAAAATTACATTATTCCATGTTTACATATTTTTGAACAGAAATAGTACATGCCCCTGATGTATGTACAGGTTTAATGTTATGATTAAATTAAGTAAACTTTTTACGATAACGGTGTACTTTTGAAGAACATTTCAAATCATGACGTGTGAATTCTTTTTTATTTAGATTAATATCTCGTATTGATTTTAATAAAGTGATAACGATCCTTTTTATGTGTTTCTTTAGTTTCCAAACATTCCTTACATCAAAATGTATTTAATTGAGATAAAGCGCAAAAACACAACAACTTACATACCATTCTTCGATTGATAAATCGATCCAATAATTCTTATAAGAAAGAATTGATCAGAGAATATTAACATTACTCGAATATAAATATAATTTAGAAACGTTTTGCAATCATACAACTGTGATGTTAGGTTTTGAGGTTAGAATTTTATTATAAATATGGCCGCATTTTTTTCGTTTGTGTCTCTCTTCCCTTTCCAGGTTGTTACTTTTCGCTAGTTATTTCTTTAGTTATTTTAAGATATTTCTGTCCACGTTTAGAGTTAAAATAAGTTGCAAACGTGCCATACCAGGCCCGGATTCATACGTACATGTCATTTTTCATTCATCCATTCATACATTCATTCATCTATACATCCATTCATCCATCCATCAATTTATCCATTGATACATGTATCGATACATCCATCCATCAATCCATTCATCAACAAACAATCAATCCATTACTTGTTATTAATTTATTCATTCATTCGTTCCTCCATTTAAAGTATTCTTACGATCACCAACATTAAAACAAACACATGATTGTTTTCTAAATTTGTGGGATGCAATCGCAAGTGGATGGGCTTCCTTTTTTTACCATGATCGCACTACTCAGAGGTTTCTTTATTTTGAAGATTAACATTGTTTGATATCATTAAATTATATAGTATTTTTAATAACGTGTTACTGGTGACCAATGCTAGTAACAACACCTGCATTTACGGAATCGTATACGAAACATACAGAAGCAAAACGCAATTCGCCGAGACGACACAACAATACGGGACTCTGTTAAAGACATATATGCACAAATGCCGTACGGGCAGTAAATGTTTTCGCCAAATTTCGTGCAGTAAATACAAGAAAGCCAGCTCGTCGAAGGATTTCCTCACGCTGATTAAGGTAAAGGATGTTTACAAAATGAAATCTTTGTAGATAGCTTCAAAGATTGTTTTGTGACTTTCTTACATTTTTTATTTGTTATAGTTGTATTTTTGGTGTTTTTTTTAAATAATGCATACATTTCCAAACATCATGTTTCTTAACTGTGAACAAGTCCCCTTAAGGGGATTTACGCGACTTCTAGATATATTTAAATAATCATGATCAGAAAAATTAATCATTATAGCCAAATACAAACATGTTTATACAAAGATTTATGATCATTTACGACATAAGTATGTGTGAATAGGTTTGATAACGATAGTTTAAATAATAAATCTTTAAGTACCACATTACAATGCCGAATGTACGCATGAAGAAAAAGCCAGAGGTAAGGGATGTTATGAGTGCGCCAACCTCGAATCTGTTATCTCCAAGAGCCTCCAATGCTCCGTGGACTGTTACACCTCCAATACCCCGCAGTGAATGCATACTCTTGGCGATTATTATCTGAAATAGTACTAAACGTGTCCGCGTTTGTCATTCTGATCAGCTGGAAGCACGTGTTCCCCCACTACCTTCAGCGTTGCCTTAAGATGATGGTCTTTGTTAAGCAACAGTGATCAGACTAAGGTCACACAAATTTGTAGAAAATATACGTTGTATATTTAATTTGAAAACGTAAGGCATAAATAGCGTTGGGATCAGGTTTGCCCTGTGTCCCCCACCCCTACCAGTAAATGCTTGCCTGCATACACTTGATAATGTTTGCGGTGCTCATATATTACTTATTATGTCCAACCACATATGTCAATCTAAGATGTCAGCAACAGACGTAAACATGAGACCTCAACCACAAACCTCAACCATTGACTTCAACAAATATAAATATGTAAAAAACAAATCTCAAACACATATGTCATCCATATATGTAAATCAAAGATTTCAACAACAGACGTCAACCACATGCGTTAAGCGCAGATATCGACAACAGCAGTCAACAAAAGGCGTGATTAATGGACGTCAGCCACAGACGTGAACCATAACATACTAAAATCAAGTATAATGTGAGATCTTATCGTGAACTCTGAGATACAGCTTCACGCTTTGAGATCACACTCACTATGAGGAATATATATGGAAACCACTGAGCTCGCGTGTCATATGTCGCGATGATTCTGCTTTAACATGTCATGAAAGTAACCATCGACAAATCTAAATTCACGTGTCATCTGATCGTACATTCTACCGTCACGTTTCATGCGATTTCCTATCGACAACGCTGTTATCACATGTCATGATATGTACTATCGCAAATGCTGTTGTCAATGGCATTATGGTGTACCATCGACAGTGCTGTTTTCATGGGTTATGAAATGCACAATCGAAGATGAGATTATCACGTACCATGCCATTAACAATGGACAACGATTTTATCACGTGTCAAGCCATGTACCAACGGCACCCCTTTTCACGTGCTATGTGACATACTATCGACAAAGTAATGACCACGTGCCATATGACCATCCACAGCGATGTCATCACAATCCAAGCCAAGTACCTTCGACAACGCAATATCCACGTGCATGCAATGTACCAGCTACAACACCACGGTTGGCCAACGTTGATCTCGGCTTCTGATATAATGAGCATAGCCCTTGCTATCTGGGTCTTGGGTTCTGATAACATTGGAAGAGTAAGTGGGTCTCGGGTTCTGGTAAAGTTAGTATAAGCCTCACAATCCTGTGATATCCTGTTCTGATAAAGTGGATATACCCAACGCCTTCTGTGAGTCTCATTTCTTTATTAAATGGAAATAGCCGAAATGGTTAATGGGCCTCGTGCTCTAATATAATTGGTATCCTAACCGCGTTCCTGGAATCTCGTGTTTTGATATATTGTGTATATTGGCAAGACGGTCTGTTACTCTTGGGTTCTTATTTAGTTGTCACTTTAGCCATTCTAATTTGGTGATACCAGTTTCATTCATTCTATCGTGTTTGCTGATTACATGCGTGTCTTGTCTAGTACATTATTGTCTCACTGTTTTGCGCTTGGTTCGTTATCAAATTGTATAGCACTGGAATTAATACTTGTTCTTGCCTGCAGATGCATATGAGTTTTAATTGTGTGTATAGCTGATATAGTAAGTATATAAAAACTGCGTCATAAGGGTGTAGGGTTCTTAAATGTTTGATTCAAATGCTTACGTTTATTAAAAATGATCACGATGCAAATGTATTCAACTTTGTTAGAGAAGCATATTTGGCACGGGCTTTGTGTCTAGACTGATTTTACAGAGTTGTATATCAAATAGAGATATTTAATCAGTATTAAATACTGGATTGTCGAATTTTGTTTTTCAACCCTACGATTCGGTTTTCATTTACAAATGGTTGTAGACCAACCCATCATGGCAGCTTTTTACAATTTAAAAAAAGTAAAGGTTTCCTCCCTTGAACAATAAACTTTAAAATTCAAATATTTTAAAGAGTATATATAAATGTGAACAAGTTCAATACGGAATATAATACTGTTAAGGGGATAGTGTCAATAAACTTGGAGTTAAATATTTGATGCCCGTTAAAACTTCGAATTGTTTATTGCAATAGACCAAGGTAAAGTTTTTTTTAATGGAATTGAATACGTGCTCACAGAAAATGCAAAATAAAACGAAAAGAAAATAACAGATTAAATTCGACGATGTTTTGAGATTCTCCTTTTAAAATTTCAATCTTCAAACTATTCAACACCGTAACCAAGAATAAGTTTGACAGCAGAAACTTCCTGTTCGTTAAGAACTTTTGTAATTGACGTAGATTGCGTAAATAATACTGAAGATAAGTGTTCACTGAAGTTTGTTATCAGATCAAAAAGAGGCCGCGATAATGTATGTCCTTCTGTGGTAATGAGATACGTAAATTTAACACCTACGTACTGCACTTATGTTTATAATGTTAAGATTGTGACGCTCAGTCAATATATTAAACGGTTACTAATATCTTACGACGATAACGCGGTTCATTCATATAACACTTTAACGTTCATAAAGTTAAAACTTCAATTTGGTGAGAAAACCCTAAAACATTAAGGCCGCTACAAGGTTAAGTGAAATCTTACAAGCTGTCTATCTTTCTGGTCGCACAAATTCATTAAACACGAGCTTTTTTTTAAAAATAGCTTTTCATAAAAAAAAATTGTAGGTAGCACTATTGACAGACGATGTATCGATAATGCAAATTTTCACCAATCGGGGTATTTGTTTTATGCAAAATTTAGTTAACCTACAGATAAGGAGCACTATGAAGAAATTATATACCAGACATCAGAATAGCCAAATCTCAACTTTTCATTACTTAAATTGCGAATTTTCGTTATTTCATTATGAGCTACGCATTGGGGTTTTTTTCAATAACAGTGCACACATTTATGAACAACAAAATTAAACATGTTAGCATGAATCATGCATTCTAAAGAAAAAAACAACCACTTATCAGAATTTCAAAAAGCCATAAATGTGACTGAAATGGTTGTCATATTACGGGTGCATAAATCTAGTACACCATGTCAAGGGGATGAGAAATTCAAACACCCTTGGCGTATGATATGTCAAGTGAACTAAAACACAGTTTCTGAAAACCTCAACCGATCCGGTTCTAGTGGATATATTTGATTTAGTCATCGCATTATGTGAGTCTGGTTTATTTATGGCGGATAATAGACGTAAGGGTATGCGCTCTCGTGTTTTGACAATGCAGGTATACAGGCACAGCCCACTGTTGGTCTCGGGTTTGGTTATCGTGGGTATAAATACCACGTTCTGTGTGTTTCAGGATCTGACATGGTGGGTATAGACATCGCTCTCTGTAGGTGTCGGGTTTTGATATAGTCTGTATAAATACCACGTTTTCTGGGTCTCCGGTTCGGATGTAGCGGGTGTATAGGCATAAGGGTATATGGTTCGTCTTAGAGGTTTATGTTTATTTACAAATAAATGTTTTGTGAATAGTTCTTGGCAAAGTATGATGTTTGGAGCTCCTTCAAAAATGGTTTAAACCTCCAACCTCCAACCCTATGCACTGACCGTTCAAAGTTGGTTACCCCAGTTTTCATGTGTGTTTTGTCTAGTACGTTTGTGTTGTCACTCAATGTTTGTCATAAAAAGACCACGTGATGGTGTCTCTCCTGCTGGTGCATCTGAAGTTCCACGTTGTGTATATCTGACATAAAACTTATATAATTATGTGCTGCTGTCTGTGCATGTCGGGTTGATAAATATTTGATCCAGAGGCTTAATTTAATTAAAGTGATTACACTGAAGGCCTATTAAAATGTTAATACATAGACAAATTTGTCGTAGACTTATTTCTAGACGTGTTTCAAAAGTTCTGAATAAAAAAGGAATACTCACTATCGATGTTAAAAATGCATTTTTAAATTTCGTCTCTTAATCCAACGATGTGTTTTAATCTACACAAGGTTGTAGACCAATCCATAACGGGAGCGTATTTATGAAGTCACATTGGACACACAATATAAAGGTTGTCTCCCTTGATCAATAAACCATCAAATTCAACAATCTTTAAGCGTATGTACATTTGTGAGCGAGCTCAATACGGAAGATAATACGGTATCGGGGATAGTGTCAATGAACTTGGAGTTAAACAGTTGGTGTTTATTTAAACTTTCTTTAAACCATTGAATTTTTAATTGCAATGGACCAAGGTTAAGTTTTGAAATAAAATTGGATAAGAAGTCACAGAAATATTAAAATAAAACGAAAACAAAATATCATCCTGAATTTGTTGATGTTTTGAGATGTTCCTTTTTAAATTTCAATCTTTCAAATATTCAAGACCGCAATCAAGCATACTGTTTTCAGTATAAACTTCCTGATAGTCAAAAGCTACTTTAATTTGGGCGTAGATTGTGTAAATAATACTTCAGATTACTGTTCGCTGAAGTATGTAATCAGGACAATAAGAGGCCGCGATAATTTATATCCTTCTGTGGTAATGAGATACGTTGATAAAACACCTACACATTGAAATGTTGGTTCATGCATTCACTTGAAATTGTGAATAAAGGATAGATGGGTAAGATAAATAAGATGTCACTGATCAGTCACTTATTAATCATTAAAATGTAAACATTTACACACCCTTTTGTACATATTCCGGAGTTAAATGTAAGTATGCTTGACAGATGTTAAAGCGTCATTTAAAATGGCAGACATTTCTCTAGGACACACTTAAAGTGAGTGCTATTTTCGTTGGCGAATATTTTGTCGGCTGTCAAAATGTATAAATGGTTCTGAATTGAAAATGCGGTAACATAGAATGAAATTTGTGTTTCCAGTAATATAGAACGTTAATAAAGGACATCGGTGTCGTGCAATAAAATAGTAATGTGATCTGCATAATTATTTATAAATTACACTTTTATGAGTATTGTGTTATAACTTTCAGATAAAAATATTACTTAATATTAAAATATCACCAAATAAAAGATTGTTAACTTTAAAATTCTGATTAATATTTGTTATTTCACCGAAAAACATTTAAATCATTTAATGATTTGTTTTAGATAAGTCATCTTACAGGCGAATTAAAGGGACCTTTTCATTTTTTTGTAAATTGACAAAATTGAAAAACAAATTGTTTCAGATTCGCAAAGTTGTGTTGTAGTTATGATATTTGCGAGAAAACAGTAATACTGAACGTTTACCATGCTCTAAAATATCCATTATATGCATCTTTTGACGATTTAAAAACCTGAGAATTATAAAGCTTTACAAACGCGAAACGATTGAATAATTTGGAGAGTTCTGTTGTTATCGTTATATTTTGTGAAACTAGGATGGTTGTATATGTAACGTATAAAATACACTGTATGAGCACGTTTACATTTATCAATTTAAAGCATTTAATGACAAACTTCAATACATGCCAACCTCTGTGAAAAGGTCCCTTTAAACATATATGCAAGCAAAAACTAGCCCTCTTGAAATTTGCAGCAAATTAAACAGTTTACATCTGCTAGAGCTCACAAATCGATTGACAAGATCAAAACGATTCATTTAAGACGTTATAGTAAGAGGATATACGTTTTCATACGTTTATAAATAATGTATGCGCTCCTTTAATGATTGAGGCCACGGAGTGAGTCAAGCGTATAAATAAAGGCCCTTGTTTATAAGCGTCTTTAACCACTTTAACCACTGTGTGATGTTTTGAGATTGAGCATGACTTGCATTCCCGGTAAAGGGAAAACATCATCTGAAATGGCCTGAATTTATATATATTTAATCATCTTTTTATACTAACGTGTAATAATGTTTTAGACAGGATATGTATTTTTCAACGACGACTGTACGTTTTTTTGTGAGAAAACAAGTTAAATTATAGCAAGGTTTTGAATTGTTTGGCCCTTTATATGAGTACATTTTGATGTCGTGAGTTTAGGTATCATAGCATAGTTTTCATTTACCTTTTCCCCAAACATGCTAGCTCAGCCTCTCGAAGCGGTGTCTACTGTTAATAATGATTAATTATAAGTCTTTAGATCGATCCCTGCTTAGTGTGCTTCAATCGGGTTTTAATTTGTAAGACGTATTTGCTTTATTATATATCAAGTATCTTTATAAGTATTACATTTTGTGTCGTATAATATTATTCACATGCATATATAACATTTATATGTTATACCACATATAGTTTATTTAAGTCGAGTTCTTTGACGACTTTTATTCGGAAGCTTAACTGTTATAGTTAAGATGATGCCTTTAATATGCCCCCTTCGAAGAAGAGGGGGTATAATGTTTTGCTGGATGTCGGTCGGTCGGTCGGTATGTCGGTGACTAGTTCGTTCCCGATCAATAACATGTAAACGAATTGACCGAATGGCTTGATACTTCACATGTGCATTGGCCTTGGACAGTAGATGAACCCTATTGAAATTAGGGTCACTAGGTCAAAGGTTAAGGTCACCGTCACAATAAGTTTTTTTTTTTTAAGATCAATTACTCGTGAATGAATTGGCCGATTTACTGGATACTTCGCATGTGCATTGGCCTCAAACAGCAGATGACCCCTTTTAAAATTGGGGTCACTAGGTCAAAGGTTAATGTCACTATCACAATAAGTGTGAAAATCGTTTCCGATCAATAACTCGTCAACGAATTGACCGATTGGCTTGATACTTCACATGTGGATTTGCCTTGGACAGTAGATGACCTCTATTGAAATTGGGGTCACAAGTTAAAAGGTCAAGGTCACTGTGACATTAAGTGTTAAATTTGTTTCCGTCAAATATGTCATCAAATGTGAGTTTTGTTGTAAAACATCCTGTGTCAAGGCCCTGTTTTTTGTGTGGGGGGCATTTGTCTCCGACCGCGGAACTCTTGTTAATATGACATTTCTTAAATCAGGTCTGGTTGTGAATTATCGAAATTTAATCCTATGTTTGTTTGCCTGCGTTAAAAGGACTTTAAATAAACATCAATATTGGATTTAATTGTAATTTATTTAATAGAATGAAAATAAATCAATAAATTATTATCATATACGTTAATACAATCTGTGAAAATCAATCACAAACAAGTATACCATTCAGGAATATATTGCAATTGTTTAAGACACACTGCGATATATGTGCATACCTCATTTAAACTGTGAATAGACTCTAATCGATATGTAAATAATTGAATACTATTACAAAAAATACAAAACATAAATACTTTGTGTACTTTTAAGTTTCTCAAGCAAATGTTCAACATCCGATTACAAACCGCACGAATACTGGAATGTGCGTGTATGGGCACTGAGACAAAACAACAGTTGCTTAACAGCCCGAGGTTTATTATAAATAGTATTTGATGCTATACTAAATATTGCAACCCAAGGAAAATTATAAATATGGTAGTCGGCTTTGCGATGCTTACACTCATATTCGAGGAGGATAATATGTTTTACCCCGAAACATGCTTATGATATTTTTGTCGTTGTACCAAACAAAAATGATGTGTAATGCAAATCACAGACAAATCATAAGTGAATACTTTTGTTAGAACATCACATGCTCCTCAAATGGTTACATACATTTTAAGCAATTAGCACTTTCGAGTATAAGGCAAAGAAAAGATATTGGTTTCCATTTTAATCTCCCAACAAAAAAAAAGGAAAGGTCTGCTAAACGTGTATGTCGTTAATCTTTCTGTTACGATTCCCACTTAAATAAGAATACACTAGTAAGTGCACAATCTGCAAAATCTCTATTGACCTTTTTTAACTTTTTAATTTAAGTCAATTTATTAAAATTTAGCTAATATCATCAATGGCGCAATTATGATTGCAAAACATAAACATTTTGTGAATTTGATCGGATATAGCAATCATGATCGAAAACCCAACCTGGAATACCTAAAAAAAGCTGGGATCTGCACAAAACTTATTGTTGTTAGTGTTGGTGGAAACAAACAACTTGTTTTCGTCTTAATTTTACCGGATTTCTTTTTAGAAAACCCTAACCGTTTCTATGTTAAGGTTCACATCTGTAGAACATTATACCATTATATCCCGCTTGGGATATATTACGTGCAAACGTCATTGCATATGTACAATAGGCAGGGATGGGCATATAAAAGATGAAAATATGAGAACAAAATAAGATATATTTTTTTAATTTAAAATATATTGTATATAATGAATATAAAATGTAAATATTACATTTAAAATATATTGTATATATGAAATATAAATATTTGAAAGTAATTGTGATTTTTTTTTAAATATGCCGTATTTATTGTAATTATATCATATATAAATATATAAACTGTTACTTTCATAGTTGAATATCAATGTTCTTTTCCTTTTTCCAGTCTTCGAACGAAATTATTTATGAGAAACATGTGTTCTGGTTTGGAAAAAAATACTTTCTAACAGTTTGAATCTGTCAATGAATAACTGTTCATT
>VMBQ01007807.1:0-17881 GCA_007657795.1 Dreissena rostriformis
ACAAGCTTTCGGGACAGACCGACAGACAGACCGACAAAGTGACTCCTATATAGTCCCCATTACTAGTAATGGGGATAAAATAAACATCTTTTATTGACATACCATAATTATATCGCCGAATATCTTCAGTTGAGATAGTTCTGGTCAAGTTCACCGGGTTAACGCAATAGAGTTTATATAATGAGTATTGTACTGACCGCGAACTGAACTTTAGAGTGTGAAACTGTTGTATCCCTTAAGCCTTTTTATAAGAGATAAAGTAGGTTCATGCTGAACACGCAGTAAACATCGTTAGAAAGACGCGGTCGTGTTGCCGATGTTCTGGGGGATTGCGCTCAAATCAGCCAATTAATGGACTAAATAAAGTGTTTTCATTCGGATCTCGCCGCGGGTACTTTTAGTTGAATTTTATTGGACACTTACAGAGGTCATGTAAGGTGAAAAGCTGGCTTAGACGGCTAAGCCGAAAAAATGTTTTATGACAAATTGATAGTGTGTGAGTGTCTTGGCCATTCGCCCAACACCTGCGGTTGAAACAGTAAATCATTATGTGTGATTGGAGTATACTAAATAGTCAAGTGTGTAGGTTACATTCCACTGAATCATTTTTTTTATCTCCCTCTGTAGTCCTAGTGCCTATTTCTAAAGAGTTTATTTTTTTCTTCTGATTTAAAAGCCATTAAGCGATTGCACACATGCCTGCTGTGGTTTTTCCTGTATCCTGTGTGTATCATGTTTGTGTGATTCATTGTGAACTACGTTGAAAGATGAACGTTTGGTGTGCGTTTGTTAAAATACTGTGCTTTTGTTGAAAGCTCACTGCCTAAACACTGTGCTCGAGGGTTTTTGCATTGTGGAGAATACAAGTTTGGTAGAAGTTGCACGAAATACCTTTACATTTTGATTTTCGAAAGAAATTGTTTTCATTTTTAAATTGATACTAGGCTTGCATAATCTGAAAGAAAGAAAAGGCAGGAAAATGCCTTAAAAGGTGGCCGTTTGATAATGTGATTAATGGGAATTTGATTTAGAGTAAACTAACCTGCAATGCTTAACTCTCTTAATAAAGATACACCATTTATTTGAACACACAATGTTTGGTATGGGGGCTTGCCATGACTTTATATGTGTATTACATAACACTTGCATGTGTACTAGATATAAAGTTACAGTTTTTTTTGTAGGTTTGAGTATAGTTGATGAGACCTCGACAGCTGGCGGTACACCTTCAACTGGTGAGTAGTCGGTAAAACAATGGCTGTAAAACAGTAAACTTTGATTCGCGTCGAGATCTTTCATACAGGTGGGGTTTCCTCTTGGTACTCCGGCTTCACCACACAATAGAAGACCACACAAATCCTTCTGTAAAAAAAAAGCTGAACCTTGCAGCTTTGATTCAAAAATTTCCGTGAGACAAGTAAGTTAATTAGGTAGGAGTGCTATGAGTCTATGACAAACTACGGGTCCTCACAAAATCCTGCTTAAGACGCAGAAGGACCTCATAATCTCCGAAATACACACATCAGTTTACCAGTTTATAATTACACTCAGCACATTAAAAAATGCGATCTTCCATACATATAGCATGAACTTGTTTTTATAGTTTCAATCAATTCGGCTTGAAATGCTAAAATACAATGTAAGGTTATGAGAGTCTGTATGCGGCCTAAGAAAAAAAAACATGTTTGTTTCAGGTTACCCGACCGACCGTGTCAGTTTACCCCCGACAGCATTTTTTTTATCCAACATTTTTTTAATTGCATTTACACTATTCGGCCGCGTTTGAGACCGCAAATGTATTGATTAAAATAATGACATTCAAAACAAAGTTTTACCGGCAATTATGGACCAAATCGGCAGAGTTGCATTCACACATGTTAATCCCTTTTGTCTAACCACCGCAGACAGCAGTCTACACAATAGGTCAGTAGTGGTATCACGGGTTGGAATCATTGCGACCGTTATGTGCTTAAAATGTCGCAATGCAGCTTCCGTTGTGGTGGCAATTAAAAAAAAAATGGATGCAAACGGCGAGTACGATTTAGTTTTTTACGTTTCCCGAAAACATACAGACCGTAAATTAAAAATCGCGGAATGCTATTCGATACGAATATTAATATTGTTTACTATTCTGGCAAAATTCTTGAGACAAATCCGATATCCTAACCTCAAGGACTTTACAAAGGTTGGTTCATGTGATGTTGACAATGAACAAGTCGCATATTTTTACGATATAATTATATTTTTGTACCGAAAATCCCATTTTATATTCGTTTTTTTAATAACTATGCTCGGCTACAAAAAATATCGTAACCTCTGCTGAAAAGAAGGCTTTGTACCCGTTGTTTTGAAAATGTTGTGGTCGCGCGCACATGTTGTGGTCGCAATTTATTGTTGTGGTGCTGATGTGAAGTATAACAGAAGATATATTCTTTTATAGCCCGCAATATACCGGTAAAAATAGCAATTTGAAAAGTAAAAACAATGAAACAGGAGTAGCCGTATCAATCACCAATCAATGATCCAATGCTTGGCTGTATATTCGACTATTCACACAATTTAGTGTTACCCTTCCTTACACATCATGATCGGAGGATAATTAATCATAACCCTCAGTATGAGCGCACGCAGATTAAGATGAAACGTCCCGGACCATCAGTTTTCGGAAACGAAACAATTAAACCCTTAACCTACGCTGAAGAGCTCGATTGTTTTCCAAATATTCCCTGAATTCAGGACTTAGTCTATTGTACATTGATCCTTTTTGACAATCTAGTCAGCAGTATGGGCCATCCGGTTTCGCCGAACGGATTTCAGTTTACGAGACTGAGAAATACACATTAGGCGATGATTAAAACAAAGGTCTTTGTTACATTGTGCGCTTGTTTGCTTATTTGCGTAGTACGGGCTGACGCATTTCCAACTAATTATTCGGAGCGAACAAACTGCGGTATTCGGTGATTTAATATTGACTTAGAGGCTGTCTGCTACCATATCTAGTGACGCTATGAAACCGTATCCGGTAGCAATGTTGTACGTTTTGACATCATCATCAATGAGATAATAATTAACGTGTAAACCATTAACAACCTATGTGCTTTCATTTTAGCATATTTTTCATTACAATATAATCATCGTCTTTTTCATCGCCCATACAATAACATCTAATAAATTATAATCATCAACATCAACATCATCACTGTCATTATCGTTAGCATCAGCAGCAGTGGCATCGTCATCATTATCACCATAATCATCATCACCAAAGTGTCATAGTTAAAATCACCATTCTTATATAATCTCGGAAGATCGATGTCGTCCTTGTGTTATGGTAGATTTCTCAATAAATCATACACAATTGTATTACCCCAAATGTGACGGTGTAAGAAATTAGTAGTAAAAGTATGCAAGTAAGACTTGAACTCAAAAGACAATTAAATATAATACATACTTTGATACCAGAGATCCATTCTATATAAATAGTTAGGACAATACACGTCACGTATCATTATTTGTTGTCTATTGTCATGTGATTTATAACAAAAGCGATTAAAAGGTCAATTAATAATAATAATACTTACTGCTCCAAACACCTCGAATCGTGTCTGTTGCTTATAAGTATTTAAGTACAAACACTTGTTTCAATTGAAACATCTGTCACAACTGAGTTTTAACTGCAAAGATTTTTTTTGAAGATATTGAATCATGGCCGTGGCCTTTAATGGTATAACGTGTGGAACGACTTCTGTTTTACTTCACATCAGCACCACAACAATAAATTGCGACCACAACATGTGCGCGCGACCACAACATTTTCATAAACAACGGGTACAACGCCTTCTTTTCAGCAGAGGTTACGATATTTTTTGTAGCCGAGCATAGTTATTAAAAACCGAATATAAAATGGGATTTTCTGTACAAAAATATAATAATATCGTAAAAATATGCGACTTGTTCATTGTCAACATCACATGAACCAACCTTTGTAAAGTCCTTGAGGTTAGGATATTGGATTATTCTCAAGAATTTTGCCAGAATAGTAGACAATATTAATGTTCGTATCGAATAGCATTCCCCGATTTTTAAATTAAGGTCTGTATGTCTTCGGGAAACGTAAAAAACTAGAATCGNCTATGCTTGTAACGTACGTATTCGCTAGTGTTGTTATCACTAAAATGTCAGACATTTTGTTATAACGCAGTTACAATAGAATATAATAGCAATTATTTTCAAGTATAGGGTCATTGATATGAAATGCAAATCATAGTGCACATTAGATAAAACGTTCTACAAGAAAGAATATTAATAGTAATATAGCTTAATCGGTAAAAGAAAATACATTTGATTTAAAAAAACAACAACAGATGATACACTATTGCAAAACTAATTCTGCTCTACTCGGTAATTTATTATATATACACATCTGTATAACCGTATGATCTGTAAACGGAGAAATACTTGTATAGACGCTACTTCTTTTTAACCACAGAAGTCTTGTCGATATTTGTTTATCTTTCGGATACAAAGAGCAACATTAGACAACTCTGTAAATCAAAATGGCGATCAAAATACAGGAAGCATGCATTCACTTCTATGTTCATTTCGGAGACATCGCTACAAAAGATTAATTAAAAATGGTGACGGTTCCTAAGGATATGACTAAAGCTTTTGCTGAGTGTACTGTGTATGACGAAGAAAGCGAGAATAATGAGGCGAGCCTTCCAATTGCGTATAATGAAACTCGACATCTTGATAAGATAGAAGGTTCAAAAAAGGTCACGCAAACATGGAGAATGAAAGAAAGAGTATGTTTAATTACTAATTTCCTATATATTTTTATGCGCAAAACTCATGAGAATCAGAATAAGAATGGAATTTTCAGGCTGCTGAAACACAATAACAAATGGCAATTTCATTCGCTCAATGTCTTGGCAAGGATTTTAATTTTTGGGTAAGGCCTAAGAAAAAAAAACATGTTTGTTTCAGGTTACCCGACCTACCGTGTCAGTCTACCCCCGACTGCAAATGTTTTATCTAACATTTTTTTTTTTAAATCGCATTTACACTATTCGGCCACGTTTTAGACCGCAAATGTATTGATTAAAATAATGACATTCAAAACAATGTATTACCGGTAATTATGGATCGAATCCGCAGAGTTGCATTCACACATGTTAATCCCTTTTGTCTAAACACCGCAGACAGCAGTCTACACAATAGGTCAGTAGTTCTATGGTGTTTTCATTACGCCCAACACTTAATCCAGTTCCGTCCAGATGTTTTCTTAAATCAGTATACAGTACAATTACCGTTTCAATAGTTACTCATCTAAAAGATCGTAACGTTAAAGATACAACGCGTTTGATTTGAAATTAATTTTATTTTAGAAGAAATATCAAATTATTCGCGATATAATTGTGTTAAAATATACCAAAGAAACTTGTAACCGAAATCAACAGAATTCAATGTTCTCTGCGCTACAAAGTTTGTATAAAAAAAATCAATACACGCACGCTTTCCATGCATATACCTTGACCTTGTACATTGCCGCATAATTTTCGTGCTCTTTTGTCGGGAAATATACATGATGACTATATTTTTAAGCATTTGTAAACGTCGTGTTAACCTTTAATTTACAAATCGGAAGTGTGTTTCGGATTTAATACAAATTATTATTCTCATTTGGGAATTTAACCAAACATTTACACTTGTGTTATATTTGTTATGAATTAAATATTGATTTGTTAAAACGCTTCACATGTCGAAAAAAAATGTTTGATAATTTTATGCATTAAAAGCACAAATTCCAAGAGGATAACACCCGTTGCTATCATCAGTCTCTTGCTTAACTTGCCATGTTTTTATCGCGGAGAAGTACACTGTTCGGACCAATTAATGTGGAAGGTAAAACAAAGCCATAAAACTGCAATAAACCCCTGAAATTAGCGATTGATAGTGACATTGGGTTATTAACGCATATCTGATGCACACTGTTGTCACCTAGGGGTGGGCCGTTAAACTCGCATTGTGTAAACCATAACGGGTATTATGATGAGTTTAATTGTGATAAGAGAATTAAAACAATGGTTTGACCGAAAGCTACAAAGTTAAATCGGTCTTCTTAATTTGATTGATTTCCGTGTTAAATACAGTTGTTAATTTAAATGAAAATAGCAATTAAATTACCAGTAATGATTGTCACTCGCGCATTTTTGCAATTCTGAATAAAAAAAATGATATTCTGTTTTTCTTGTTTTTATGTTTGTCCATTAATAAGACGCTTTGGCAAATTAGTGGCAGGTAACTTTTGTCTGTAAAAAAGTCGCGTCTTATACCCCGCAAAATACGGTAGACAGTGTTGCGATAAAATGGTCTGACATTTAGCAACTTTTTAACTTCATATTGCATCAATGGCCGAGAAAAAATCAGATTTGATAACATTTGATATTGTTTTAAAGTCCTTTAAATATCAGATAATCAGATACCCTGTTTGTGGCATGCACCAAGTCATGACTTTTCTAAGTATTTTTAAAGTTAGTATTTGCTCCTCAGGAGCATTCATAATCAATTAAGTTTGGAGTCTTAAAGCTAGCAATGGCTGGTTTATACAGGTTAAAGGTTCCTATTTCCAAATTTATTGAACCATTTCAAATGACTATTTAAGTAATCATTTCAGTCTAGAATCATATTTCTTTCTTTGCCACCAGTTAATATCAGATCCTACAAAAAAAAAAAATACAAAAAAATAATTAAAAAATTTCCCTACTCCATAACATGATTGCTAACTACTACTACTAAGACAATCGCGGAAGTATAAGACATTTTGTCAAATACGCAGATATTCGTCTGCCACCTGTGGTTTATAAGGCACTGCTGTTAGTTATTTACTGCATGGTCCGTTTCTGGTCATTACGAGATAATCGGTTTGTGCTCCCAAAGGGATGTTCATGGGATCGACATATTTGTTGTTTGTTTTCACCCTTAGTTGATTAAGTACATAAACTATACATTTATTCCCAAACAAAATCGATTTAGGGTCTTTTTGTTGTAAGAAAGGTCACGAAGATATGTCAACTGGAGAGATCCTAGTGGTAACTACATAAATACTGAGCAAATTATGTCCAATATTTTGTTCATTGATCATTTAAAGCAATTAATAAATACCAACATGAACGTTTCCACTTCATTTTATTTAACAAAATGTCTGATTCTGACATCAAATAGAGCTAAAATATTCAATATATCAAATTATTGTTAATATACACTATGATTGTGTCAACACTTTCTGTACGCGCTACTACTATCTTTTGCAAATCAGTGGAGTATAAACTTTGCAGGTGTGCGTGGCGGTAATCGTCAACACGGCTAAGGTTGCAAAAAACTCTCGTAAAAATAATCGTGAATACTTATTAAAAATAGTTGTGCTACAAATTAATGGTGTCGCACATGTAGGTCACACATATACATAAGTTTGAACGACTTCGATCTCAACATTAAATATTAATTCCATTATGAATTTATTATACTTGTGAGTACAATTTCAGAATGCTTAATACTTAAGGCCCAGTCTCACTATGATGCCGGTGGAGCCCCAGTGCGTGATCCGGGCTCTACCGGGGTGAACCGGGGCTCTACAGGGATGAACCGGGGCTCCACCGGGGACGACCGGCATGAACCGGGGACGACCGGGAACAACCGGGGCTCCACCGGCAAAGTATGAAAATGTTTAATATCTCCGGGATGAACCGGGAGTCACCGGAAAGGACCGGCAACGACCGGCGCGGCACCGGCATTAACCGGGACGGCACCGGCAACAACGGCAGAGTCCCGGTATAGCTACGGTACATCGTTAAACCGGCGCTCTGCCGGGACGCCACCGGCATTCACCAGGGCTCCGCCTGGGCATTACCGGCGACGACCGGAGTTAAACCCGCGCGTTGCCGTAGCTCTGCCGGGGTCTGATGCCGGTATAGTCCCGGTGAGTGCCGGTGGAGTTACGGTTTTCTGCCGGGACGCTGCCGGCTTTCACCGGGGCTCCACCTGGGCATTACCGGCGACAACCGGGGCTCTGCCGGGACTCCACCGGGATAAACCGTAGCCAGTCCGGGGTTGACCGGGACTCTGCCGGGTTGTTGACCGGCTTCAACCTGGGCGGCACCGGGAAATAGTGTGACCGCGTCAAACAATTTCAACGAATCATCCCGGTTCTCGCCGGTTGACCGGCGTTAGCAAACCGGGATGGACCGGGGCTCTACCGGCAATAGTAAGACTTGGGCTTTACTGGTTTGAGGTCATTAGTTGATGTTTGTATCAAACAAACACACCGCGAAGAAAAAATAACATACAATAAAAGATATTTTAATAGTAGTGTGACCATTACAGGTTTAAGATTTAATGCTAATAATGTTATGTGAAAAAAATGTGTAAATTTTACAAGTTGTACCCTGTGTCTTGACATTTTTACTGAAAATAATTTCTTTGATGGGTAAGCATTAATAATACCAGTAAACATGTTATTGAAAAGAATTCAAATAGAAAATGGAATGTTGCTCATTAAAAGAAATCTACCAACATAAGTCACGTCAAACCGTTACCTCGACACCAAGACTCACTTCAAAACATTCATCGTTTTTATCGCCTGCACAATTCACATGTATTAGTTTTTATACCGCCTTTTAACAAACCGATATGCATACTTTATTTGCTTACTTTCGGTCAGGTTTGCGGTAAAAAAGCACCTTTCAGTTAAAACTAGTTGGGTTTGCTGAAGGCGGAATGCGACGAAGAAAAGGATTGTGTGGCATTTGATAGGGATACCTGAATAATCAATTATATGAACACGTCTACGGAAATTCCGCGATATGACATCATGTTAAAATGAAGTAAAACTAAAAATAGCGCTCTCTAAATAATATTGTTTTTAGAATACTTTTTTTTTCACACTTATAAGACTGCGTTTGTAAATCTTGAACAAGATTCTACAGTTGGAGAATTGCACACTTTCATCAGAATACTTGCCACATAATACAGCTCGATTGATCATTGCCGGCTCAGGTACTACTTAAAAGTACCACGGAGTATTGTCGGGTGACTTAAAGCGTATTTTTCGTACCCGGGGTACATTGTAGTATACTTAATAGTATCCGGGGTACTTACCGGTAAACAAGTAGTACATAAGCCGAAAACAACCAAATTGAATCATAATACATATGAAACATGCACACATTAAAAAATATACTTTATAAATACATCAACGTTACGGTATATGTGTTCTTAATCATTCTCACGTATTTCGCGTTTTATATTGTTCCAAGATTATGTCGAAGTTGTCGTGGTAGTGCAGATCCCCAGGTCTGTTGACAATTTATATGCAGGAAATTTATTTTGATTAAACTACACTCGGTATTAATACTTCCTAAAACAGTCCCAGGAGGGCATTACAAATGTATACATATGCAGTAAATGTGAATACTCTTTCCTATGAAAACGATGACCGCAATTGTTTTTACAGTTCACCCAAAAATTCTGGATAGCTCTTTCGTATGTTTCGTATGCTATTAGCTGAAATAATTCGCGTTCAGAATAAATCTGAACGTCTCCCAAAGCAAAAATCATCAAAAGACTCTATGGCGGCAATTTATATTGACTAGTATGCTATACACCTTAAAATAAAACGTTGAAGCTTAAAAGTGGTTTAAAATGATATGCAAGGCCACTTCATCAACAAATAAAGGAGATTACTCCAACTTTCCAAGTTGCTTTAAGTTGGAGAGTTTAAGTGTTTTTTAATTGTCATTTTGCCAAACTGTCAAACAAAAAAGTCGATCCCTTGACGTACTGTAAACAGTTGTGCAAACATGTTGTATCTTATCGCAAGGAATTTTGCTAAACCAATCCCCTTGAACACGTAATTAAATATTGGGAAACCAGCGATGACTTAACGAGAAACTTTAATGTGGAATCCCAAAACGAATATAACGATGCAGCACGTCAGGGAATCCCAACCATTTACTCACTATTTAAATACATGTTCACGTTCAAATGAATACATTATTGGTTTATATCTCTGTTAATCTTCAAACGAAAATGTTGTTTTTTGTAAAATAAAATTTATTTAACAGTATATAATATTTGTACATAATATTTTGAATATATTTTTCCTACAGACTGTTCCAACGAATAAAATAATTACTTACGCAGAACCGTTCTATTCGCTACTCCAAAGTAATGGATCACATTTTAGATTATATTTTTCTATATATAGAATACACCGATGACGTGTATATAACGTGGCGAAATCATCGCCGGCTTTCCGGTTATCGAAGTGGTTGTTACACGCGCATCATCATCATCATCATCATCATCATCATCATCATCATCATCATCATCATCATCATCATCATCATCATCATCTACCTGATTATCGTCATTATTATAAACTTCATTTTCATCATTAACTATAATAGCAGCAACAGTAAAATCATCAATATCAACATCATCATCAAGAACAATATAACCAATATTTTACAAACATGTATCCATTTTTAATTACGTAAATGTGTGAACGTTTTACGAAAGAAAGACACGACCTACGAACTTATTCAAATAGTACGTGTATATATATCGTAGGCCTTATTTTAGGTTGTGCTCGGGGATGCATTATTTTAATGATGAAGTGGTGCACGTATTGATTACCGTTAAAATGCTGTCCTTTTTCATAACTGCAAAACTAAACCGAAATATAGAATTTTATCTTGCATAATGCAACAAGATGGTGATAGGATTCAACATGCGATTGTCTAGTTTCAACATGTCATTGCTGCACTTATTTGACATACTAGTATACATTTATCGATCTTCGCCCGTTATCTTTCTGGTCTTTTAAAATTTATACATTTATCTTTCGAATGAAAAGCCTACTTGCGATTATTTTACAGAATGCTTATGCACGAAAGAATGTTATAACAAATGAGCGTTAAATAAAACAATAGATATATGCCATTATTTTTGCTTAACACAATTCAAGTAATACCGATTCAATGCAAAGTAATGTAACGTGTATGTGCTTAAACTATCAACGCTCAAGAAGGTGCAACAAAGGAAACAGAAGTATAGAAGTACATATATGGTGGTATAACTCGGCGATCTAGAATAATTTTATAGTTTTAATATTATCGTAGCTCATCAACTTGTTGAAAGCATGACCTCTCTCCAATGTAGTTATTCTTGAATGCTTTCTGATAAAGTCAAACACCATGTAAACAATCAAATTCGTTGCATTGAAATCTCCATCCAAATAAATTTTGTTTATGGATGGGTGCAAATCCCTTGATATACGGTATAATCCTAAACAAGAGCTACGTTTGTGAAACGAAATGCCCCCTACTTCGCTTTGAAGACGCACGGCAGCTATTTTAGAGAAAACAAGGCCCATAACTCAGTCAAAAATCAATGGACTAAAACGAAACTCACACTTCATCTTTAAATCATGTAGGTAGACTCAAATACCAAAAATCAGCTCAATATCTGAAAGCGTAGCGTAAAAAACCTCCGGAAAAAGGTTATACTAGAGATAATTTCTAAGTCCAAGGCCCATAACTTCGCCAAAAATCAATGAACCGGAATCAATTTCACACTTTATCTGTAGGTCATGTAGGTAGACTCAAATACCAAATATCAGCTCAATATCTGAAAGCGTTGCGTAAAAAACCTCCGGATAACGGTTATTATAGAGACAATTTCTTTGTCCAAAGCCCATAACTTCGCCAAAAATCAATGGACCGGAACGAATTTCACACTTCATCTGTATGTAATGTAGGTTGACCCACATACCACAAAATAAGTCCAATATCGGAAAGCGTTGCGTAAAATACATCCGGAAAACAGTTATTACATAGAAAATTTGTAAGGCCAAGGCCCATTAATTCGCCAAAATCATTGGACCGGAACAAATACACACTTCATCTGAAGGTCATTTAGGTAAACTCACATACCAAAAATCAGCTTAATATCTGAAAGCGTTTCGTAAAAAACCTCCGGTAACGGTTATTATAGGGAAAATGTAATAGTCCAAGGCCCATAACTACGCCAAAAATCAACGGACCGGAACGAATTTAACGATTCATCTGTAGGTCATGTAGGTAGACTCACATACCACAAATTAGTTCAATATCTAAAAGCGTTGTATAAAAAACTTCCGGAAAACGGTTATTATCGAGAACACTTCTAAGACCAAAGCCCATAACTTCGCCACAAATAAATAGACCGGAACGAATTTCACAATTCATCTGTAGGTCATGTATGTAGACTCACATACAACAAATCAGCTAAATATCTGAAAGCACTGCGTAAAAATTATCCGGAAAACGGTTATTATAAAGAAAATTTCTCTATCCATTTTTTTTCTCAAATCTCCATGCCTTTTACTTTCTATAAATAGAAGCTCCTACCATTAATTTTATTCCTTTAAACAATATTTCTTCCCTTGTCAAAAAGTAGACCTTGTACCTGCCAAATGAAAAATAAAAATTATCTCCCTTTAAAGCTTAAGCTTATTACTTTTCTCGGCAAAAAATACATCAGTCCAAGGGCAATAACTCTTATTTAAGAAAGTCTAGGGTTATGGTTCTTGTGCATGGCACTTCTCCTCATTCATATCTGTACATCCATGAAGTTTCATGTTGATATATTTTATAGATTCTGAGAAATAGCCAAGAAAAGTTGTGTGACGGACGGACGGACGGACGGACGGATAGACAACGTCAAGTCTATATCCCTCCGCCTTTGGCTTGGGATAAAAAATATATCTCCCGTATGTTTATAAAATCGAGTTCAATCAACCTTATACATCGTAACAAACATAATACCTTTTACCATTGACATAGATAAGCGTGTCTTTTGTGGAGAAATGCTTAAAACAAAAACTTTATAATTCAAAGCGCTGAGGGCACTGAAGTTGTTCGCTATTGCATAATTTAAGACGCAACTCATTTTTCAAAATTAATCGCAAGTTTTAAATGAACACAAGCCATTCAAAATTATTGAGAGTGTGTCTTTACGCATGGGTCGAGATGTGTGTGCACTTTTTATCATCCTATTTATTTTATAGAGATAACTTAGACAAAATAACAACAACATATGGCCCTTTTTTGACGTTCAGAAAGCATAGAAAGTATGATGAAAATGGTAATGAGAACTGAATATAAAGACAATTTGCAATCACCATCATATTAAATGAATATTGTTGGAATATCGAATACCTATCTTACTAAGAATATAATTTCATAATGGAAATTCCCTGTACAAAGCTTTTGATTTTTGACACCATATACAAATTCTAAATATATACAATAAGATAATTGATGAAAATAAATAAAAAATAAATCTGCGAGTAATACTTTTGACTCACGAATTAGGTATTCATTAAGACAGCCCTGTTGACCCGTACTTTGTTGTTTAGGCATTGCTACCCTAGCAGTTCACACGGTGTCAACAACTCTGACCTAAACATGGGTATAGAGCACTAATGCGTTTTTTTCGGCGTAGCTGTTTTACCCAGCTTTTCACCTTAAATGACTTTTACATAACGCCAGCAGACACGCATAACTATATTCGAATATTTCATAGGAGATAAAACCTCTGAACTTTGGCTACAGCATCGTGTCTGTGCTCAGCGCAAAGGGTGTATCACTATTCAATGTAAGGAATTCCGGACTTCTCTCTGTATGTTCAAACGACACAGATTGTTGCCAAGTTACAATTACGCGTTTAAATCCACCTCGCAGAATTTCAGGGTCAGTACTCGTTCACTAAATCGTAGGGGGAATATATAATTAACTATCGATAAAAACAGTTGGGCTTTCAAGATGAGAAAACGAACAAATAGTCACGATAAGAGGAAAATCGTTTAATTATCCAACCACAAATGTTTGCCGTACTCGGTCAGCACGTCTGGAAATCGTTCCTAAACGCCTGGATAGGCTGCCCTTATTTACAAGTTTGCTATTTTGAATTCAATTTTATATCGAAAAGCATTGTGCTAAAATGTGCCATTTACAATTCGCAATTAGATTTTTTAATGACCCTCGTCGTGCGAAAATGGGTCTTATTCCATATATATGTTTAGCCCACTTAGCCTGCGCATCTCTCAGTCTGGTCAGGAGATACATAATGAGACCGTAACGCATTTGGTGATTTTATAGCGAACAGCATCGCCTCTGACCAGACTGCGCAAATGCACAGGTTTGGCTTACGCTGGCCGAAACGCATAAAACCCATTTTCGCATGACGCGGCTATGAAAGTGTGATTTAAATGTGTCGAAAGAAAACTGCGAGTAAATCAAATATTAAAAATACGATATATTTCGATGGTGAAGAAATACACTCATAATAAGGCATGTGAGGAGACATATGATAGTATAATTTGTATCTACTTACACGTATGTGTGGTACTCCCGTAGTATAATTTTTATCTACTTACACTAATGTGTGGTTTGACAATGATAACACACATTTCCTGAGGTGAATATGCGACTTACAAGTTAACAAACACAATAGTTTAACTTTTGTTTTCAATTTAATTTTTTAGAAACGTAAATTGCAAACTTTATTTCAAAGTCTAAACTATTTTATCTTCAAGCAATACAAAAGCTTTATGATTTTACAAAGGGGTGATTAGTCATTAACGAATCACTATTTAAAATAATATTCATATGCCCGTTGTGTTAGTTTTCCCCGTTGCATTCTTATATTTTTGATATCAAATAAAGGCGACACAACTTTGGAAAATTGTCAATTTGTTAATCTGTAAATTGATCCTTTGAGTATAAATCATTCTTTTGAAACGTTCTAACCCTCAACAATAAACAAAGCGATTTGTATTGTTTAGAGTATTAGCTCGTATCTAAAACCGTGTTTGGGTTTTTGGCATTCTTGTCAGATAATCTCATTCGGACTACCGGGTATACACTAGCTTTATTTTTTATTCAAATAGTGTTTTGATTGAAACGAATATCTTCAACGATTAGTTGGCACGAAGCAGATTCGACATGTAATGTAGCTCAAATGTCTCCATAGTTTATTGCGGCGCGTTTTGAGAAAGTAAGCAATTTTGCATACTTGATGCGGTTATTTATTGCTTGCTACGATAGCATTATTACATTTAACATATTTTTTTTCTAATATTTTATGTAACCACAAGAAATATATATTAAAAAAAAATCGGTGTCTGTAATAATTATAATACACACAAAACAGGTAAATTCGAACAAATATACTTTTTTAATGTAACTGATTTACTTGATACCCCAATACATTGCATTGACCTTTCCGAGAAGTTGAGCCCAGTTTTTTTTATCAGGTTATGTTTATAGTTGGTATTTTGCAATAATAGTTGATAAAAACAAGAATT
The DNA here is from genome assembly GCA_007657795.1 of Dreissena rostriformis. Lineage (NCBI taxonomy): Eukaryota > Metazoa > Mollusca > Bivalvia > Myida > Dreissenidae > Dreissena > Dreissena rostriformis. The sequence goes on from VMBQ01007807.1 coordinate 15,410, forward strand.
TCTCTCCTGATAAATTTTCTGGAGTCTCACCGTTTGATATATTTGATAAGAACATTACACAATCATCAAATACAAGATGAAAGTTTGCGTTCTTACATACCATAATTTGTAGACGTTTTAAAAGACAAATTTAAAAGGTTTTTATATATGGCTCGTTTGGTATTCCGTTGTTCTCCACGTGATAGTGATATTGCATTAGCGCGAGACATTCCCATGTGCCATATGATAAACACGAGGTTGATACAATTTCACTTCAAATTTTGTAAACAAATACCTCGTGGGTCGTCAAAACACGTCAAATGCGGCTGTACTAGGTTAAGTTGACGATCCCAATTTTCTGTCATATACAAAGAAAGGGCGCACATTGATGCAACCTTATGTTGGTCATGTATCGTTCATTTTAATCTTTGTCTGACTTTGTTATTTAGATATTGTTCCAAAATCTTCAAGATCATAATCTAATATTATATTGCAAAATTAGGATTATCAGAATTTCCGCTTACAATTCAAATGGGTCGCTTTGCCACCTAAATATTCATAAAAACGAATAATATTGTTTTGTTGTAACGAACTTGATATTGAGGACGAATTCCTTTTTCTCTGTAAATGCTTTTATTTTTTTCAATACAATAGATCGACTGTTAGAAATTCCACCGCTTATTAAAAAATAAATAAAAAGTAATAACAAAGAACGTTTATTGAATGATTTCCGGTGGTTTTTAGAGAAATATCAGTGAATTAAAACTTATAACTTCACATTTCAAACAATGAAAATTATCAGTGAAAATTATCGATTATTTTCACTGTTTACTGTGAAATGACGTCATAATTTTAACGAAATGACGTCATTATCCCAACGACATTCTTTAGTTAAACTCTTTAACAATGTATATAAACTGTGAAAAAAACATGAAATAAAAAGAACATTTGTTGGATTCGGTGGAAAATCGATTTTAATTCACTCGTGATCATAGAAAATATATATTTTCACTCGTGGCTGCGCCACTCGTGAAAATATTAATTTCTATGATCACTCGTGAATTAAAATTGATAATCCACCGAATCCAACAAATATCCTCTATATAATCCTAACAGATTATATTAAAGAAGCGTTGAAAATAACAAATACTTTCCTAAACACTTCTGTAATATACACAGAGTAGTAGTCCTTTACAATAATCAAAGTACTGAAAGTTCTGGTGGGGCGATTTTGCTTGATTTTTTTTATAACCATGCACTTCACATTGAAAACTTAAAATTGCTTTATTTTAATAAAATGTGCATTAAATATATTCTTATGATTCATCAGAGGTACCAACACAATTCTGCAACCGCAAAAACATATTTGCGGAGAAGTGGGTGGGGGTGGCTTTTTATCTGCAATATGGGCAAAAAGTATACTATTTTAGTAGAATGTGACCAATATTCGACCCAAAAACCGTCAAATTGAGGTCATACAAATGATAAGACCTTAAGGGGTATTCCTGCTATTTAAAAAAGGCCGTAAAACGGACCCGGTCCAAAACCAAACGGACCCGATCCCAAATCAAAGTACTGACAGTACTGGTGTGACGATGCTTTTGAAGAGGATGGATATAAAAGCATCAATTTAAGTTTATTTACATCACCATAATTGTGTATGTGGGTACGAAAATTTTGGATACGAAAAAAAATTGGGTACGACCATTTTGGGTACGAAAAAAATGCCAACAAAAAAATTGGGTACAAACACAAATTTGGGTACGAAAAAAAAATTGGGTACTAAAAAGAAATTGGGAACGAAAACAAATTCGGAACGAAAATTTTGGGTACGAAAAAAGTTTGCGTACAAAAAGAAATGTTGGGTACGAAAACAAAATTTGGTAGGAAAAAAATTGGGTACGAAAACAAATTTGGGTACGAAAAAAATTTGGGTACGAAAACAAAATTGGGCACGAACATTAATTGGGTACGAACAATTTTGGGTACAGAAAAAATAATTGGGGGTACGGGGAAGTAGTACGCGTGGGGAACTTGACCCATTCAGCGAAACTGGGAGGCGTTTACATTCTCGATCAAATCTAAAAATAACAAGAAATGGCGCGGCAGCGGCCGACGCGTATCCCCACGCCGCATAGATGTTATATTAGATAATCTTTGGTTCTTGACATCAAGACAAAAACATGCAGTGATTTGTTTTCATTTTTGACAATTGTGACACATAGACCACAACAAGCTTAAAGGTAAAAGTTTATAATTAAAAAAAAACAAGAATAGAATATCAAGAAAGATTTGGAAATCCTATTTCCAACTTGTCTGACACAGGCCAGTCCAACTTGTCTGACACAGGCTATTCCAACTTGTCTGACACAGGCTAGTCTAACTTGTCTGACACAGGCTAGTCTAACTTGTCTGACACAGGCTAGTCTAACTTGTCTGACACAGGCTAGTCTAACTTGTCTGACACAGGCTAGTCTAACTTGTCTGACACAG
>VMBQ01007807.1:17981-42804 GCA_007657795.1 Dreissena rostriformis
GTCTGGGCTAAATTTGGTATGACCGGCCTCCATGGTGCTGAACTCAATAGAGTCGTGCAGGCCTGTAAGCACCCGCCACATGCCGTACCTGTAAACAAAGATATAAAATAAGCAACAGTTTATTCTGTCTTTTCAAAACTAAAATTAAATCATTTATGAATTCTTAAGCATGAAAATATTTATTAAATAACCTTCTTAGCAAGTTGTAGTAAATCTATTTTTAACTAATACAAATCAAAATATTTACCCTATGACCGCGTTATTCTTGTTTTGCCCCGAACAGTTGTCCATATGAAGGACCACATTCCTCTCTCCATAACCAAGATGGCTAAAGTGGTGGTGCAGCATTGAGGTCACACTATTGGCCCCTTTTCCAACGGACTGAAAGGCCTCATCAACGAGATAAAATATCTGCGTTCCTGTAAAAATCAACCCAAATGTGGCTTTTTTCACACCAAATTGGCAATGTATAAATAATAGCACATATACATGTCTTACTGGGACATTATAAGTAATAATATATAAACCCCATTGTTGGACCCCATTGTGAATAAGCTTTCAGCTTAATGGGTTATCCATAGGTCCTTAGCATCCATGCTCATATGAACCTACTTTAGTTATAGAACTTCCATATTGTTAAAAGTATGCATACAGCAACAACGTTTTATTTGATGCTCTTAAATTGGCATTTTAAATAAGCCTAGATAACTCTTTGAAATCTGTGATACATTCTTTGTCTCATGTGTTATATATTTGTATGTGCTAATAATCTTAAATCTAAATAAATATAAATAGCAATTTAAATTTGTTATATATTATAGATCACAACAATTTTTTACAACAAGTTACATTTTATATACATAACAATTTTCTGAAAATTTAACCATGCATTATTTTTATTTACCTGAAGACTCACAGCACACCCCAAAGCATTGACATTTTCGAGGAATTTTAAAGTACATCGGACCCACTGCCTGTGCCTGTTGAGGATAGAACACCTGTTGGCTGTAGTCAAAGCTGTAGTGGACCGTGGCATCTGTGGCTTTTGATCTTTGTCCTGTTATGAGTATGAAGTTTAAAAAAAAAATCATTACTATTTTGGCTTTGCACACAATTGTTAATTACATTTGTTAATAAAATTTATTGTTAAACCACTGCTAACATGTCAAAAGTATTAAAATATATTGATAGATATGTTTAATATCAAACCTAGCTAATTATATAAAAAATATACCATTAACACTAAGTGAACATGCCTTTATAATTGTATTTACAATTTTGTTTTAATTTATTCATATAACATCTTGGAAATCTATAAGTAACATTTTTGTTTATCAAAATGACATTTTAAATACAAGCAAAAACATAATTGTAATCACTTTTTTAGCATAAACTTGACTAATCACTTTTGTAAAATACCTCTTTTTTTATTTGCATCTGAAAATTGATCAAACGCAAGCTTTGTCCTCTCACATTGCTCCCTGTAATGATCTCTCTGGCATTTTACTTTCTCTAAATGTTTTTGATAATTTTCTAATTTAATTTGTTTCTCTTCTTCTGTGATGTTACCAGACTTTGTAATGTTTTCTACATGTTTTTGACATTTTAAACACAGATCAGTGGCAGGCTTCATCACCAACAAATATGGACACTGTTCTAACCATATTTTCCTAAAAGTGGAAGGCCCCACTTGTTTCTGGCCAGTTCGGTCAAGTGCACCACAATACAATTCATATATATCACTTTTGTTTTTGTCTGATGGAAGGAGGATACACTTTTCATTGGCCTGTGGTGTTCGTCCAGGTAGTGGCATTCCATTTTGACTACTATAATTTTCAAGAAATGTTTTTACCATCTGAACATCTTGTAACTTGAGTGTGTGTTTAGGCAGTTTCTTGTTATTTCCATGTACTCTGGCTTCAAGACCGTTTACATCAATGGAGCTACCAATCGAAATAATTGTGTTTTTAGACACACCATGAGCGAAAGCAAATGTATTGCGACAAACTACTTGCCCAGCAAAGTAAAAATTCTGCCTTTGCCGTTTTCTATCCACTGCTTTTCTTTTTAATCCAACTGTTACTGGTCCACTCTGCGTATGATTGAAAATTTGGTATTTTACAATCAAATCTAGTTCTTGTTTTGATTTTTCCAAACAAGAAAGCCTGTATGAAATAAGAGTACCCCAGTTTACAACTGAGCTACATGGTTTGTTTGAGTACAGACGGGTACAACCACAGCCATTTATTTTAAAAGATTGTTGCTTTATGCCTTCTGTATCTAAATAATTACTTTCATTCAAAGAGTTAACATTTTCGTTGCAATCATTATCAATATCAGAACAAGAGTCACAATCATCAGAACCGTCATTTTCATTATTGTCAAAGTACAGTTCACCAACTAATTCTAACTCTTCGTGAAAGTCTGGGTCTTGATGGCAGGTAAGTTCAGGCGGTACAGTGCTACAACTAGCACATGATAATTGACTGTCTGCCATTTCAAAAGATTGATATTTGACCGACAATTCTACATTTTTGTAAATGTAAACAAACAAATGGCATTAATTTTGTAACATTTAAAATCCTGTCACATGAAACAATCTCGCGTCTCAAAAACTAACACTTACCTTTATCAAAAACCAGTAAAATCCACACTTAAACGATACATATATGACCATTATCGACATCGAAATGTGTATCGATAATCGGTCAGGGTGGAAATTTTGTCAATACTGAATGGCCTACAAATGTAAAAGGGGAGTAATCCATATGAAAGAAATTGTTGATAGGTCAAACGCAACCAATTCATTTTGAATTTACATCGTTAAAACCTGGGCCAGTTAAAATTATTGTTTTTTTTAATACTTTTCACGCTTAAATTGGACAAACTATAGTAAATTAATCTGAATGTCGTCGCAAATTGCACGACGTCATTTCAAACGTCGTTTTCTCGAAATGAGGCTTGCCGAATTAGACCCAGAAGTCTCAGAACACGCCACAATTTAAAATCGACTTTTGAGTTTGAACGAGGAATGTGAAATAAAATTAATTAACTATCACCATGGTACCATCAATCATATATTGTAAACGTCAACGAAATTTATGACGAACACGTTTACGCCGCTACCGAAACGTTTACTCGTATTTTTTGCATAACCAAAACTATGTCTATGTGTCGTATGAGTGTTTATGCATATATAAATGGGGGTTTCTCAACAGTGTACATTTCTTGTATACATGAAGTAATTTTCTTCTGTTCAGCTGAATATTATTATTAATGTTATTTGCAATTGAATAAAACTGTACTTTTTTAAATTTTCCTGTACTACTTCTTCTGAGCTAGTATTCTAGTTTTAGATTAATCAGCATATTATCTGGTTTGAAAAATAATAATACGATCATTTATATTCGCTTTAATTTATTGAAATTATGAGGACAGTATTTTTCCTTGTTTCTCAAAATATTTCTGTATTTCACGTGCTTACGAATATCCGTGTTATCAAATATTATATAAGTATAATTTAATTTTCAAATGATATTACGTGACAAAATACATGTATGATTATGCTGTGTTCCGATGTGAACTTCATACAAATCTTAATAAACTGTCTTGTCTTGTCTTGCCAAATTATGAGATAAGATAACACTTAATTGACCAAGTATTTAAGACATTAATAACTTACGCCGCTTGCATACATTAGTTGACCGCATGCTGTTAAAAATACACTTGGAGATTGGTGTCTGTACTTTGAGGTTGTACCAGTAACATGAAATAGATTCATGTGTATTATAAAACAACGAGTCCACGATGTTTACATTCAAGCATGGCATGGATGCATTAAGTCTCAAAATAAGTAAGATGAAATATTACACTAAATTAAACCCATTACTTTATTTTTACAAATACATTGAATTGTACAGATAATTAAACACATTGAATAGCTTTGAGCAGATTCCGATTGTGTTCGCAAGATTAAGACATAGAAAGCGAAGATTTAATAATATTAACAAATAATTATTTTCTCAGATGGGGCTTAACATCCATTAATAGATTCATGTTTGGAATAATTTTTCTCAGAACTGAAATTACACGAATTTGCTTTTTCATTTTATGAATACTTTTGCAATATTGAAGATAGCAACTTGCTATTTGGCATGCATGTGTATCTCATGGAGCTGCACATTTTGAGTGGTGAAAGGTCAAGGTCAAAGTCATCCTTCTAGTTTTCAAAAATGACTTTTTTGCATAAAACGATCTAAAATGATGCCATACATGTCCTTAATAAATATCAGAATGGTATTCCAGTTAAAATGGTACTTTTTTTAAGAAAATGTCATACTGTATTATTTACACACATAATTCTGTTTGGTGCAGTTAGTAAATAAGTGCACTTATCTACTTACTGCACCAATGATATTTTCATTTAAACTGCTTTGCATTGTGCAAGAAAGTAAAAAGTGCACATGTTCACTTATTGCACCAAAATTGTAATGATTTCCAGCAAAGTTATTTGGTGTAATATAGTATCAAGGCCAAAAAATGACATCATAGCTTAAAACTATGACATCATTGTGATATTATTGATTAATATATTTTCATGATCTTGGTCAGCAATAGTTTACAATTTATATGTTAAACTTGTGTGATCAGCAGCAGCTTATTTCCAGACTGATTCAAAACAATCACTTTACTTGTAAGTTATCTATATTTATAAAGTTATTCAACTAATTCAAAAATATAAACATAATGCATTTAAATGATACTGTATTAAACTTGTTTATTTTTATGAAAATAAGAGTCATTGTTATATCCAGAATGATAACAATTTAGTGTATAGATGTTCTTGTAAAAGACTTAGTTGGCAGATTCATATTCATGCCAAGCACTTAACTGGACTATATAATAATATACTTGAAAGAGGTGATTTATTTTTTTCATTAATATGCAAGATGTTTTTTTTAAAAGTGAAAACATATTCATTTCATCATAAAAAGATTCAAAATGCTAGGCATTGCAGAACCCCAGAACTCATAATTTTGCTTCCTACATCAAAATTGGTGTAAACATTTTTTTGTTTTCAATATCCTTAAACATTTTATTCTTGGTTTTACAACAAAATCAGTAAATTGTTTAAGGTAAAACCATAATAACTTACCTTATTCAGTTATTGCACAAAGAAAGTCCAGTGCAATAGAGTAATAAGGGCACTTGTTACAGAATCGCACTAAAAATATTTCAGTGTCAAATGAAGTTATTTGCAAATTAATAAACTATAATATAACTTGGTAGCAATATACTGAAATACATTTTATCTAATATATTTTTAGTTTTAAAACTGTATAAAGATGTTAATAGTGTTAAAATCAAAGCTCAATCTTTTATAACAATGAGTTTTTTTACTCTCCTGTAAAATTTTGAAATATCGACTTATCACTGTTTTGCACTAAGGTGACGAAAAAATTAAAATTGTATGCATATGACATTTGATTTAGCAAACTATAGTACAAAGACATAAGGTATACTAAGTAATCGGTTTTTACGATTTAACAATTGACAATGACATACAACATTACCGGTATGTATGCTATGCACACTGAACACGTTTTATGCATTTTGTAATCAATACATTATGACAAATGAGACAGTAAGATTATTATTTGTATAGCCACTTATTTTTTTATATCTAATCGTTAAAAGAACATAATAACGAGTTATGTAATATACATATAATTAACCTTACTAGTTTAATATAAAAATGGAAGCACATTATCAACGCTTTGGATATTACAATTCTGATATGGTGTGCCATGCTTTGTTAAATAACATTTGAAACACAATGGTTTTAATTTCAACAAGAATATACTGGTCGGACACCATTGTACGAATTTTGCCCCCTTACATTAACTCTCAGAGTGTTTCGAAGGTATTCAGCAGGGACCATCTGGTCACCTGTAAGTTGCCGTTTAAAGTTTCGACATCGAGAGGCTTATATCTAACACACTGGTTTGGCGTTCAAAGTTAAGTCGCATTATGCTCTCGTGGTCGTTTGCTTCATTAAAAAACTTTATTTCTGTTTAATATAAAGACGTGAAACTCCAGTTGCTCCAGAAGTATTGCATTCCTATTATACACACGTTCGTGGTCCTTTATTTATGACAAGTGACCAATTGCCAAAACAGTACGGCACACAACGAAACAACATTCACATATAGAAGAATGAAGCTGGGGTCACCGCTTTGGAACGGTCAATGCTAAGCACTGGGGTTTAAAACCGGTTTTAGAGCGCTCAAGGTTAAAGGGACTGTAAACCACGAATGACGAAAAAAGAAAAGTTCTAAAATACAGTAGTTTTTTACAATTATTAGTTTTTATTGGATAAAATATCACGACTGGTATATTACATTACTTGAAAATAGTTAATATTTTCAGTATATTCGGTAATAAAATTTCGCGATGTGAAATCGAAAGTACATCGCGAAAATAGGTGACACAACGATTAACACACTTTAAATAACGCAAGTAGATTGATCATTTTATATATATTATATAAACAATTTACTACGCATGCACAATTTGCATTCCTGGGTTTACCACGTGACGATGATGATCAATCTACTTGCGTTATTTATAGTTAACTGGTAGTTACCTGGTATGCATACCCAGTAAAAATAAATAAATACAAAAATAAAGTAAAAATAAAAAAAACTACTTTTTTCAAGTAATGTTTATCGAAATAAAGTAAGGATATCAAAGTTGGTTACCAACATAAAAAATGATGAAAAACCAGCAAATCCATTGAAATATCATACAGGACCGCATGTTCAATGTTGCCGTCGATTGTTCCAGTGTTTACATGGAATTTAAAGATAACAACATATTTGGCCATACCAAATCTGAAAAATAGTTGGGGAAAGAAATGTTTTTTTTTTTTAAATAATGTTTTGATATGTGTGTTCTCCATTTAAAAAGGAAAAAAAGGAGATCCAACCTTTTTTATAATCATAGCAAATTGCATGAATCGAGCTCGATTAATTTTTGCGTTTAAGCAAGGTCCAAATTTAATCAAACAGACTTAGAGACGAATAAGCGGACGGAATGTTCAGGTATATTTTTCGGCGATGAACAAATGGAAAGTGATACGAGACAAACCGTTTGATATTTACCAACTAAGGGAAAAGTTCGCCCAACTCTCAAATGAAGAAGGCCCACTCTGTGTGCAGCAAGTGATATGTCATCGTCTTGAGGATGATACGGAGGTATACGTTGTCCATCAATACTAATGTCTAAAATTGAATGATATTGTATTGGGGTATTCAATAAAATACGGAATACCGTATTAAAATGCTAACTTTGCAAAATATACATACACTTTATTGAATAATGAAATGTATAGAGAACAGACTGACAGACAAAATAGCCGTAAAAAATCAAAAATGCTAATTTATTTGAACAACTTGGACATCTACGCTATAGGCTCATTTCGCTTTTTTTGTTCAATATATATTTGTTTTTGCATTTTCAAGTAAACGCTCCATTCGTATTGGGTAATACGCCCACGAAGAATGTAATTCATAGCCCTATGAACTCACAACTTATAAATATTCATATACAGTTTTCATAAATAAGCAAACAAATGTCGTCAATGTTTTGCACGAATCTTAACGCTAAACTTGTATTCTACAAGAGCGAGATTTGCGTCACTGTTTTGCGCGAACGTGTATGATATAGTGTTCGAAACTGAAACGAGATTCGTACGCAGGCGGATAGCTTTCCAATGTGACGCTTAGAGTGCTGAAAATACAAGTTCGTATTATATACTTGGTGTTGTAAATAATTTTCTACTTTTCATCGGTGTATGAAGCGTCATTTCACCGTCAGTTCATACACAAATAAAATGAAGAAAAATCCTGTACAATTCTAAGTAAAATCGCATTTATTTCACGAGAACTCATATGAACTAATTGTTTTAATCAAGATTGAGATATAATATGCGTTTTTACCGAAATCAACAAGTTTACATTTTCTTTTCATTTTTAACCGTTCTCTCTTTAAATTCAAGTGATTATCGTTCGGAATTTTCGCAAGACTTATGAATTTAGATCGCGAACTACGTAATCTCATATTTTCGGGTTTGGTATCATTAACTGTTCATTTCCATACCTTAATTTATTTGGAAAATATATTTCCAATATTAAAATCCAGTAGAATATCACAGTTTTGATATTACACTTAATTTTCTTCAAAATCCTATAATAAATAGATTTTGTTTTAAAGGTTCCTCCTTTTTCAGAATAATTGAGCAACAGTGAAACACTTTACCAAGACTATCCAGCTCGTCAGGACGAAACCTTTCGTGTTTTTTTTTTTGATCATCAGTAGACGGCGTTTCGGCACGCGCAAACCCCAAGATTGAAATAAAAGTTAATGCAAAATAGTTTTACGCACAACTCTTGAATTACAATAGTGTTTTTCTTTTAATCTATGCAAGAATATCTTAAAACATTTGTGCAACATGTTGTAAAGCTATTATATAAACTTTGTATAACACACTCATGACATGGCGCTGTGGAATTCAGAGTTGCAAATATGCCTACACCAAGTGTGATTTAAACTTTAAATGAAGACCTTGGATGTTAAAATTTTAACCATTTGAACATAATGTGTGTAATAATGAGGTTCAAAGCTTCTTTGTGACTAAGCGACATATGTTGACCCAAAAAGACTCAGTTTAAAAATCGGTCAAGCAATCATAGGGAAAATGTTCTTACCAAGTTTCAAGAAAAATGGGCAATACATTTTACCCCTAGAGTGTTCACATGGTACATGTTGAAGATGCAAGGCGCACGACAACAGGAGATCACAAAAGCTTAGCAAGACCATGTGCACATGTTAGAAAAAATACGTGATCATTAAGAGTTCATCAATCATTAATATATTTCTAAGAAAAAGCGATATACATTGCACATATGGAATATAGGTATTCACCTGTTCTTGGGAATGTCTATTGTTGAGATCGAGGAAAGTATGAACACGAAAATTACGCATGTATTGGCAATCCGGAAACCATCGTATATGCTCTACTAGAGGGTTATCACCTACAAAAGAACCAATGAAATCATTTGCAAGGGAAGATATCATATAATCGTTAGAATGTGATATTATACCTACATCACTACAGTAAATATGTAAACAGTATAGCCTCGAAAAAACACATATTGTTTAAAGCGCGTCAAAATTTTCAATAGTGTATTGTAGCTCATTACTTTCAGATCGATTTAAGAAGCATATACGTTTTATTAAATAGTTTTAAATAGGTAGATCTAAAACTTGAGATAAATGCCCTCTGATTACAGATAGTCTATACTTATTATAATATACGCTTTATATTTAAATCGCATCAATAACGTATAACATTAAACCTAATTGGGTTAATTGTGTATTGGTACACATTTACCTCTTTGCCAATGGCTTAGTCTGCCCCTGCATTCAAAACACTCGACTATATCCCCCTGTCCTGCAAATATATTTGCATATAGGTAGAAATGTTCATCAAATATCTTAGCAATATGCATAATGCACATATACATGTATTGTCATAAGATAAACGGGATAAAGTACCCTTATTGTCAAACATACATATACGAACGATTAACGCTGAACATTTTGTTGTGATATTTATTAAAACACTTACTTTTTTATAACCGCAATACTACATTTGTAAAAATAGTTACATTGGCAAATATGACTGCAGTTTTAACTGATCCAAACAGCAATAAAAAAGGACCTCGTCAGAAAATTATAAATAAAAATCTCGGTTAAAGCTAGATGTGTCAAGACACTGTCGATGGAATATATAAGAATATTAAAACTCCAGAAACATTATTAGAAATGAAATTCTTCTTTGAACTTTCATCATCTTACTTTGTTGTAACTTTTATCTCGCTAAATTGTTCAAATATATCATATTCTGGTTCATATTGCGTTCCTTTAGGAAGAATCTTCTTTAAGAGAGCCTTACGCAACATTTAAATTACTTCAGTGCTTCCTGCGATCTGACATCTTTTATATTTCTACTCAACATCTACAGAGTCTTCGTTGTATCTGTCAAATTGTAAGTGCAATCTCTTGAATGCATTGTTTTATATGGAGCATCAGGCAAAGATAATAAAACTATTCATATTTCTTACTGATTGAAATTTGTACTGACTCCTTCATACAGCAAGAGTGAAATATTGTTGGCAGTTGGTAGTCCATTGAAACATTTTTTAGCTTACATTTCAAAATCTAGTCCACTTCTTGTTTTTTTTTTGCTGATCCGTATAGATTGTAAACTATGATGTATCTTTCTTCTAATCGACAAGTTCTATCAATCAGTAATAGAGAAACAGAATAAAGAAAACAATGAGTTAAAAATATATAGATAAAACTTGTTTGTTGAAATATACAATAGTGACCGTGCAATAATTAATCAGACGATATAGAAGATAGCAATTTGTAGTACACATATTAGTTGTTTCGACTTACAGTAAGGACTTTTGATAAAAAAAATCACATCTATATTAAAATACAATGTGTTTCTGCAATTAAGAGTATTGAAAGTTATCACAAGCGAACATGCATTCTGAAAGTTATAAGTTTGGATTGCAATCAAGCTTGACACATGTTCGGACACAGACAAATCCATCAGCGAGTTAAAATGTCTTGTTTCGAAACAAAAAAATGTATAATATATAAATATATAATTGATACTTGAAACAAATGACAGTGACAAAATTCTTCCAAAATTTGTTGAAATAATTCCTTTACGATAACATTCAGATGAATGTCCGGCTGCTGTGAACTCCATCAAGCAGTTGTAATTGGATTAAGTCAACAAAATATAAAGGAATAATATATTCCAACGAGAGAAAAAATAAGACAAACGGTCATAATTGCGTCGAATAGGTCTCAGCCAAAAGTCTTTCATTTTCAACAGTGTTTGTTCTTCAGCTGTGAACGATTAAGCTAATCCCGCAAAGCCGTTAAAGAGAAGTTGAGTATATAACATTTCAGGGACTGAAATAATTCATCAAACACTGTACGCAGGCAACATACTATCCTTAATAATCTCATTCAGATTAAGGTGATTGATCTGTGAAGCTTCAGCAAAATACGCGCAGCAGAGCAATTAAAGTGGAGTTTATTTCATAACATTTTGGGACGTATGCACATCCAGACAAATGCAATAGTTTATTCTTCCCTTCTACAATGAAGGGGAATGAAAAACACTTACCAGTAAAGTATAATCCAACAATTGCAAGGTCTCTTGGATCTTGATCCAGATGGACAGGCCATGTATTAAATGTGTTTAACCTAGCTTGATATGTGCTGTGATCAGGTCGTCGAGAATATAGAGGAACGGCGTGAATGACGATGCGATGAGTACCAGTAGTGGTTGTAGTGGATGAAAGCATCGAGGAAGTAGGTGGCACAGAGGACGCGTGTTCACCAACATTGGAAGCAAGTATGTCTTGTCCTTAAACAGACAAGAGCATGTACTACGAAAATGCACATGTTTGTGCTTGTACAAACACAGGAACAAGGAAATGAATTAAGAAAATCTGACCGTATAGATAAAATGTATATTACTGATAAAAGCAGGAGCTCCAGCATTCAGTCTACTTGTTAGCAAGATAGAACCAGTCCATTTTCACAAACGTGACTAATATAACCGCACGGCCTTTTAGCTATGTTCAAAGGCTATTATTTCAGGCAGGTGTGAACTGGAGATGAAAAAGTGTTTTTTATTAACACCTATTGATGGTGCCACCTTCTATGTTTTAATGTAAACGCTTGCAAAAATAAGGATATTGTTCGCTCCACAATCGTATAACATTGTATGCGTACAAAGCACAGACCGGCCGACAAACTGACCGAATGACTTTAATATACTCCCCCATGCAGGTTAAGAAATGAAAGCTTCAATTGATTGATTGTTAATAATCTTAAGATGTATGCACATTGTAACAGTGCTCAGCCATTACACGTATATTTTTTTTAATTTATCTATCGAAGAATCATTAAATAGAACTGTTCGGTTCATAAGAATTGTCTTACCAATTCTGATCTGATGATTTAAATATGTATTTTGTGACAGAGCCTCGGGATCATCGATTTGCTGAGCGATTATGCTTTGTGGTTCCTGAAGTACAAGGTTCAAACTAGATATATCATTGAATGTAATTTATACACACACAAAACACTTTAAGACCGACATAGATATTTTACACATACTAAAAAATTGCCTGTTAATTGACCTACATACGAGGAAATTTGTTACTGAAGTGAAGACTGCAGAAATGTAAGTACAGGCAAAACAACACAACATCAATACCTTACCTCTTACCACAAAGTGCCACCATTTCGTTGGAGAGGTAAGCATGTTACATGTTTGGGACGCATTAGATATTGTTAAGCGTAAACAAAATACATAAAGAAAGACATAAAATGAGTGTTATTTTGAAATTTAACCAATACGTATGGCATCCGACTGATACAAGTTGACGTTTGTGCCAAGTTATTGTGAAATTCTTCAATACATGGAGACATTGGAAATCGAACAAACCAGTTTTAACAATACTTATCCGTAAGGACATTTGGAATGCTTTTCACAAAAAAGACCCGCTTTCTGGAGATCATTTGTGAAAAAGTACAATCATTACATTTGCGCCCGTAAAGTCTAGAAATACACACATACTAGTAATGATAGCTCCATCCCTGGCGCGTATCCTTTTAACAGAACAGTGTTTAAGAGTGAAAACAAGCGTCAAATAATACTGCAATATTACCAAGCATATCTTTAAACCATGGTCTTTTGCATGTATCGTTTTAAATCAGATTTCTGCAATANAAAAAAAAATCGAATTAGTTTTTCTAAATTAAGATGCTCTTCACATAGTTTACATGTAGAAAGTGTGAGATGGGCCAAAACTCCCGTTCCTATAGGCGAAAGAAAAGGTCATTTATTGTAACACTTTAGAAGACGAATTTCACATTGTTTTAGAGTGTAGAATGTATTCAAAATTAAGATCTCAGTATATACCATTTTATTACAGAAACTGACCTAACGTTATCAAATTTATTGAATTACTAACAACTGAAAATAAAACTTTGCTGCACAAATTATGCTGCTACATATATAAATCATTTATAGTAAGGGCTAGTAATACATATGTACCCTGTTGATATATGTACGTGTTAAACGGACCTTAAAATTTTACTGTAAAAACTGTATTTGAATTTATTTGATCAATTGTCATTATTATCTTTTCAATGAATGTCCTCTACGATAATATGTGTTCAATGTAGTTTACTAATTGTAATGATTTGAATTACAGCGATTAATATTGTTTTATTTCGTTAAGTAGAACGCATTATTATTATTACAACAATTGTTCATATTTAGACCTAATATATGTAAAAAAACAACAGTATATTTGATATGTTGTTTTACTTAACTAGCTTTATCACAATGATACGTAGTTATACATATTTGATTATAAATAAACTATCGATAGTTATTAAAACAGTTAAAATATTAATTAATTTATGTATTGTTGCAATTGAACTATTATTGCTTTGTATGATCATGACTATTTACTTTGTAAACACTGTACGCTTAATTTGTCCACTTGGGCTTTTGGCCTTCTGGATGTATTGTTCAAATAAACTTGTAAACTTGTATATAATGAAATAAGATGAAAAAATACCTCTTCATTGTCGTCTTCCTGTGTATTTGCCGTATGTTCTCTAAGGGTTGACGCAAACATCCGACTTGATGATGCAGATGATGTATTTCTGCGTGCAGCAACAGCACCGTCATATTGTCTATCTAACTCTGAACTTGCCGGGAGATAATCATTGACTGCGCTCCTGACATCAGAAAATAAGAATCCAGACTGGGACGGTTGTGCAGAGGCGTTTTCGCCATCAACCTGTATTGCACCTATTCCTGAGACATATCGAGCATAACTATTATCTGAACTGGTAGCTCGCTGAGGATCATCGTCTGTCGCTATATTTCTTCTTGCTCCGTGTGCTCTATTGTTATGGAGGAGTGGACAGTTCGGTGATAATCTTCGATGAGTCTGTTCTACATTGTCTAACAAGGTCCAACCCTCACAAACTAAATCACATGCATAGCATCTCGTGACATGGGGACCGATATCTGAGCAAATATAGAATCCATTCCTTGCTAATGCATGGCAGTTCCCTCCACCTTCATACTGAAAGAATGTCATGAACCTCTGCAATTCAACTTGCATTTCTCCGCTGTCAGTTTCCCTCCTATAGAATGACCACAACACATAGACACACATTTGTCTGTGACTTTGGTAAGCAATACCTTGAGCCAATATTTGAGCAACTTCCTTTGATATTTTATTCTGGTAAATATTTTCAAAATAGTCACTTAGAATAGATGTCCATAACATTCCATAGTTGGTATATTTAGTAATTTGAGACATAACTCCAGTTTGATAACTTAGGTTTTTCCGTTGAAAGAGATAAGTTTGTGGACATTGCTGCCGGTAAATTTCTTTTTTAACTATTTTCATTTTTAAAGATTTAAAGGTAGGATTTGTTGTTTTAAACAATACTTTGGGAGGCTTTCATGTACAGTCCCTTGCATTTTGTTTGTATTTCCGCTTTTTTCTTTCAGTAATTATTTGCGGTTTGCGCATATATTCACAGTTTGGAAACCATCGTATATGTTCAACCAGTGGGTTTTCACCTGAACAGAAGAAGAGATTGAGTCAGAGATTAAGCAGATTTTAATAATATTGGGGACGCTTATGTATCTGAAAAGTTGTGCTATCAAACAGCAGCCGAATTTTTTGAATGGTCTTTTGACCATTAACATGATGCATGAGAATTATTAAATTAAATTGGCGTAAGATAAATTAAAATAAATGGGTTTCGATTATTTTGTATTGATCAAAGGTAATCAATAAATGTAATGACTGTTTTATTGGTTTGAGTGACATGACGAACATTATTAAATATAGCAGAATACAACCATAATTTTGATAAAACACAGATGCAAAAACAAATGAATCAAATCCTGTTTTTTTTTTTTAATTAAAAAACCAATTTGTTAAAATTGTTTTTAATAATTTATCATTGCTTTAAATAATTTATCATTGCTATAAGTCAATTATCACTTGTGATTTGTACGGTTTCGGGTTAGGTTAGTTAAACATTAGCGGTCCCGATAATAACACATGTAAACGATGTTTGCACATGTATTGACCTTGCTACAAATGACCTTATTTCTTGTCAGCCGCCACCCCTCTCTAGTTAACTGTGGTGTACTAATACACGACTTCACTTCTGTCGTTTTGGAAATTCAACTTTGCAAAAGATGAATAAGAAGAAGGTCTTTTAATTAAATATTCCTTCGCAATTTTATTAAGGCCACAACAAATCAAAGGGTTGTTCGACGGCAAACAAACTTTGGAATTTCGAAACCTGAACGCTGACCTCAAGTTCAAGGTCACAGGCGTCAAACATTTTAGGCGGAAGGAAAGGTGTTGTCCAGATACAGATACACATGCATACCAAATATGAAAGCAATATCTGAAGGGACCCAGCAGTTATGAGCCTTTTTCGAATCGCAGTCGCAGTTTTCGAAACCTGAACGCTGACATCAAGTTCAAGGTCAAGGTCACAGGGGTCAAACATTGTATGCGCATGGAAAGGTGTTGTCAAGATACACATGCATACCAATATGAAAGCAATATTTGAAGGGACACGGAAGTAATGAGCCTTTTTCAAAAAGTGTGACGCCGCCGCGGACGCTGACGAAGTTACACCTATATGTCCCCTGAAAATAGTCTGGCGACACAAATATTAAAGGGTAATTGATTATCAATTAACATACCTAGGTTTTCAGTTTGTTGAGTTGTTGGCCCTTCATTGGAACTTTTGCTGGCAGCATTACCTCCCTTGCTTTTCTTCTTCTTTTTCTTCTTTCCTCCACTTTTAGCTTGACCTACATAAAAATAATGTAGACCAGAAATAACTCAGATAGCTCAAGTACTTTTTAGTTATGGCAGGATGCAGAATTTAGTTTCAATTATTTCTTTAACCATAGCAGCCACACTTTTTGTCCAACAACTGATATAACATGCATATTTCCCACATAGCCCTCTATCCATTTACTGAGTTTTATCGCCAGTTATTGCAGGATCCAGATTTTTAGGACAGACACACAAAACTGAAATGACCTGCTTATTAAGGCTATGGACCTCTATCCATATTACAGGTTTCATCAACTTATCAAACGTACTTTTAGAGTTCTCCCAGTATCCAGATGTAAGTTATGACTAATTTCTATAACAACTAAGCTTGAAAAAAAGAACAATGATTAACATACCTGAATACTTATTTGGTGGAAGATTTTCTGCTTTCTTAAGATGTGTTATTCTTGAAACATCTGGATGCACATGTTCTAAACTGGGTTCAACTTTTGAAGAAACTGCCAGTTCTGGTGGTGGTAACTCTGGACAATTAAAAGCTGTTACACTGTGGTGAACTTCATGTAAATAACACATTTTCTCTTCTTCTTTCAACGGCTTAAATGAACTAGTATCGGACGAAAAGGAAAACGATCTCTTACGTCCACTATCAACACTGACGCTGTCATCTGGATAGCTGCTATCTATCCTGATAGAGTTTCTGAGATACTGTTGGCTGTGCCTTTTTTCCGAAGAGACGGTCTTCACTTCTTCAATAGTTTTTAGTTTGGTGTCATCATGCTTAGAATATATCACAGGCATCGGAAATTTGCCTACACAGAAATCAATTTCTTCCTCATCTTGCCTGTGTTTAAACTCTTCGAAAATATTAAAATCATTGGCAAATAATCTATCAATGTCAGTTTTTTCAGGACCGACATAACAAAGTTCTTGGTCATCTGCCGACAGGAAAGTGTTATTAGCAAGTGGTGGTTTATTATGTTGATGATCTGAACAATTATCAGAATTGTAATCAAGCACTTTTTTCTGGTACTTCTCTTCACGAGTCTTGCGATTAAAATCAACTCTATTTGTACCACTACTTGTGCTATTATTTGATGCTTGGCCATCAATCTCTAAGCTTTTATTCGAATCTAGTTGTTTGTCAAGAGAGGACAAGTTTGAATCTGTCCTATTTTTCATTGAAAGAAGACGAACAATTTCAGTTTGGATTTCTTTGTCACTCAAAGTCTTCTCTGAGCCTTCATATTGGTATACCGAATTCTCCATTCTCGATGAAGATGTTTCCTCATCACAGCTGCAAAACATAAGTTTTGAAAACATTTAAATATAGTAGCACAACAAAAAAACCTTCATCAAAATGTCAAATGTTAAATTTCACCTCAAAATCATGAAGGATATAAAAACATATGATTTTCTCCAACATCAAATCATTTCACAGACCTTTGACATCCAAGATTGGAAGGTCCTTTTCCGTGACTGGTTAAACGATCAGGACACAACTCTTGTTGACCGCAGTCCTCAATCTTGCATGCTCCTGTCTCCTGTTAAACAGCAAACAATAAAATCATCCCAATTATGAATCAAGAAACATGAAGAGGAGGGCTTTAAGGTCCCTGATCACCTTCATGAGTAGTTTAAGAAGTAAGCTGTTTTGGGCAAGTTTCCAGAAGTTCCTGATAAAGTTTGTTATATTATAAGCAGTGTTCTTTCCCAACATTTTGAGGATGGGGCCAGGGACCATTGGATTGGGAAAAAACTTGTAGTTTTGACTAAAAATGGGACATTGTGCTTTTTTTAAACTTTATAAATACTTAAAAAAATCAGCATTGAAGTGTTTTTAAATATTATATTAACATATTGGGCTGGAAAGGGAGATAAACTAAATTTTGCAATTTAAAAAAATATATATTTATTTTCTTCTTTTTGAAACCTTCAGTTTGGAATTTTAGCAGTCATTTGGGGGAAATTATATACCTTTTGAGATTGGGAAAGGGGCCAATAGGAAAACAATATCTTGCATAAAAATGATCAATGATAGTAAATCAGTCATATATAATGTCACTATACGAACAAGGGCTGTTTGTAAAACATGCATGCCCCCCATATGGGCTGTAAGTTGTAGTGGCAGCCATTGTGTGAATATATTTGTGGTGGTGGTGGTGGTGGTGGTTTCCGGAAACCATTGTACTATGTCAAGTCACCGTGACCTTGACCTTTGACCTAGTGACATGACAATCAAAAGGGGTCATCTGCCGGACATGACCAATGTCCCTATGAAGTTTCGTGATCCCAGGCCTAAGCGTTCTTGAGTTATCATCCGGAAACCATTTTACTGCTTCAGGTCACTGTGACCTTGACCTTTGACCTAGTGACCTGAAAATCAATAGGGGTCATCTGCCGGTCATGACCAATGTCCCTATGAAGTTTCATGATCCCAGGCGTAAGCGTTCTTGAGTTATCATCCGGAAACCATTTTCCTATTTCCAGTCACTGTGACATTGAACTTTGACCCAAAAAACTAAAGGGGTCATCTGCTAGTCATGATCAATGTGCCTATGAAGTTTCATGATCCTAGGCCTAAGCGTTCTTGAGTAATCATCCGGAAACCATCGGGTGGAGTGACCGACAGACCGACACACCGACATGTGCAAAGCAATATACCCCCTCTTCTTCGAAGGGGGGCATAAATATAGATTACAAATTGTCCTTTCATTGAATCATATTTTATTAGTCGCATTGCAGTTAAAAAAAGTTTATTTCAACCCAGATTCATAGTTATTTTCTGTTCTCACTGATAAGAAAGTTCTTATTAAGGATGAAGTTATATAACATTTGTCATTGACTCATTCATATGTGTGGAACTGCATCCTAGTGATGCTAGTCTGCTAAGAATTCACTGTTTAATGGCAGATATACATGTATGACTTATGACCGCTATGGTTGACCTTGACCAGGAATATCGGTGTTACATGCGACACATTGTCACATGATGGTTTGCATTATTTCCAAATTATTTTAAGA
Organism: Dreissena rostriformis; assembly: GCA_007657795.1. Classification (NCBI taxonomy): domain Eukaryota; kingdom Metazoa; phylum Mollusca; class Bivalvia; order Myida; family Dreissenidae; genus Dreissena; species Dreissena rostriformis. The sequence continues at coordinate 37,022 of VMBQ01007807.1, forward strand.
CCCATCAATATATGTCAAAGTAATAGCTGAGACAGACGTTTTTGGATGGACGCACAGATACACAATGTAGACAATGAAACTGCTTTATGCTGCCTTCTTTGAAGGAATGCACAAAAAGAGCTTGTGGGTAAAAACACTTACACATTGCCTTTTTAATATTTCCTTGCTCATCTATTTTTGTTGTGATCCAAGCCGTTCTGAAAAGTAACAATTTTGCAATGCAACTGAACAAATTTAGAAGCAAAAATTGTTGAATGTTGCTAAGTAGGGCTAAAACGGATACCTACAAAAGAAAATGATTCGCGGGTCGAAAAAATACCCCAGTGCCGTAGTTTGCAAGCTGCATAATAACATCATAATAAGCACTAACTGATATCACACTGCTGTTCAATGTGGATTGAAAAAGTGTTTTTTTGTATAGGGTTATTTTTACAATAATGGTTATCTAATGGTCCACTGGTTTTATTACCATTATTCTGATAAATACAAGTGTCATATAAAATCCAAAAAAATTGAGAAATTTATTATGTGGAAAAATCTTGTTATCAGATAATCTTCAGATAATATTGTCACCAAAAAACTGTTTTAGACAAAATTGAGGGTTTCCAAAAATTAGGAATGTCCAAAACGAGCAATTACAGTTATCATGTATACCTGAATCCATTTTATCAGAGCTTGAATTCAGCAACTGCCAAATAGCAATCTGGTAAGTGAGAAAATCTATGCGGAGCAACCAAATCTGCAATACAAAGGACGACATTCCAGACATATTTATGTTAATTATCAAATATTTATGGTGAATATCAATTAATAATAATATTTGATTTTCTACAAGAATTCTACAATTTAAACAAGACCTCGTCACAGTAGTGACCAATATCCCCTGAAACCGCTTAAAGGTATATGTATCAAGATGTAACAATAAGCAAGAGAGCCATTATGGCCATTAAGCCCTACCCCAGGTTCAAGATACAACAAATGTTGAAGACTTGACCGGGAGATATAATTTGTTATCCTAGTATATCCAGATTCAAACATGGCCTTGACATTGTCAAGATTAAAATTCCGACCAAACTTAATGAAGACTGAGTCATAAATAGGCCACTTAAGTGGTAACACGAACTTGTAAAGATTGGACTTAGTGATGACTAGATTTTAGATTCAAACTTATCATGTCCAGATCACCATTCTCGCCAAGTGTCATCAAGATTGACTCATACCTGCTGCTTCTAGAGTGTTAAGAAGGTATATGACATTAAATTACAAATTGATGCATTAATTACATTGCCATTTAAGGAATCAAGGGCCTATTAAAAGACAATGCAATACCCTGCAAGCAACCCAGTTAAGGGCCTGAAAGAAGGTGACACTCATCATGCATGAACACAATTGCACAACGTAATTGTATGGCGGGACACTGCCCCCTGCAGTCACCTGCAAAATGCATGGATCCAGGGGTCAGCAAAGAAATCTGTGATTTTAACTGATTCATTCCGTTTTAAAGTTGATAACATCCAAAAGTGGGAGATGATTTTTTATTTTATTAAAACTTCAAAAAAAAGCTGGGCATTGTTCAATATTTTGTTCAAAATACAATGCTGATTTACCTACATGTACTTTACAAGTCTTAATGTGAACATTTTTAACTATACACGTCATTTTAATTTTATTAAAACTCTATTTTAGTTTGTATACCACATGCATAAAACTTGTTTAGGCACATTATCACCTGTCTTCAACTGTAAGTTTTGAAATACGAAAAAAATAATAATTCCATAACAAATCTTAAGAACCAGTTATAAACCTTTGAAAAAAACTCTTTGTTAGTAACTTATCCCGATACGTTGTATGTTTAAGATACGAGTTTTCATCAAATCAATATTCTGGGATGTAATTTTGGAAACACCTCAGGAAGAAAATTAACCTCCCCTCCCCGTACTGGCTTTACGAAGTCTTCATAATTATATATAACTTTATAAGATCCATTAACTTAAGAACTTGTTGAGAAGCAATGCTGACACTCAAAAGAATGGAAATTTCTACAAGGAGAAAACACACAGCTATTATTTGACAATTACAATTTCAGCCAATATGAAATTACCTGTATCTCTTTATGTGCGTCACTTTCTGATCGCTGGACTTTGGGAACGGACTTCTGTTCCGGCGGAATTCTTGGTGGTGTGCCCGCAGACAACGCGTTGTTATCTTCAACATCGACAATATAACTTCCAATAAATCCCAGTTGGGCAGTCTTGCTGTCAAGGCCTGATTTAATACTGACTGCTGCTTGCGGAGACACGACCTGGATGACTGGATCCGAGTATAAAATGATAGGAAGCTATCTAGCGGTCTAGAAGCGGTAATTGATGGGGAGCTATTGGTTTTCAGGCGTGGTTTCTTCCTTTCTTGTGTTACCTTGATACTGTCGGAATCAGACATTTGCACGATCTTCATGGCGCCTAAAAAAGCACATTTCCAAGTGTGAATAAAATAGAATATTCAAAATCTGAAAAATAAAATAAAATGTGAGAACTAAACACTAAAAATAACACAATTGTCTAAGAACAAAAGAAAGCTACAGAAGCATGTTAGGCAAGACGAAGTTATGCAAGTTCACCTGAGGCCTTCCTCTTTCTGTGTTCCCCACAGTTGGTTGATTGTGTAGCCTTCTTTTGGCTGTCTTTCCTGTTTTGTTGCACCTTATCAGACACCTGCAACACATCACCGTTTTAACTTTAAGGAAAATTCGAATTCCATCAAAACACTTTTATAACTGTAAACGATAGCAAAGAAAACAACAAAAATGTCAATGAAATTTGATGGATGATCCCCGATGATACATTTTGAAGATGGATGATATATTGGTTATTTGTGAGAAAACGAATTACTGATTTAAGGGTTAATAAGTCTCTGAAATTCACTGGAGCAGAACTTGACAATATGCTAGGGATACTGTAGGGATATTGCATAAAAAGTTTCATCGAATTCAGATTTTTCGTTCCTGTGATCTGACACAGAAACATAAAATTCATTATAAAATGCCATATTATTAATCAAAATTGGGTCAATTAACGCATTTGTTTTCATAGCCAAAAATTGATTCGGACATCGATCAGTGATGCCTGAAGCGAAGCAAAAAACAATGGATGCAGCTGGGGCTTAAAAGAACCACGTACATTGATGTACGATTGTTTGTTAATGCTAATTTAAATTACCGATTAAATTATTTATAAATTATACATCTTGTTAAGAAATAGATTATACAGCGTTTTACAATTGTATATTATATAACGTAATCTACTGATTTAATTAGTCAAAATATGTATAAGACAAGTTAAACAATGATCAAATGTAAGTAAATTGTACTAACATAAAACTGAATGTTTCAAATTTCCAATGTATGCAAAATGCACATACAGAGCGCGACACTTACAGGCGAACCTACATTATCCACAGACTTGCATAAGGTTCATTACACCTTTGACTACAGTCAGTGTCGTTGCCCAATCGCTGCAGACATATTAGTTCTCTGTTTTTTCTGACGGTACGAAAATATAAGATATTTGGTATTCGAGTCGACTCAGTGAACACACAACAGTGTTTATATGACATGCGTTTATGAAATATACGGTTCAATTTCCTTCTTAAGTTAAACACCTTGTTATAGGTAATATGAATTTGTTAATACCGATACGTATTCAACACAAATTAAGCTTTATTTGTTTAAATTTAAGGCCGAAAGACAGTCGTACTCCTTACCAGTCAGAGGTATTAAGAAGTACAATTATTTCCGATTTTTTTCGTCAACAATCGGCTGTTTACATGAAAGAACGCAGTTCGTCATAAGAAATTTCGGTCGCAAAACGAGGAGTTATGATCAATGTCAGATTTTAGTCTAAGCAAACATATTTTTCTCTGATAGCATATTTTATTTTTCAATGAAAATTCCTTGATAGTTACTTAGTTCGTAAACTTTAAAAGATAATTAACGGCTACCTTTGTTTGAAGAGTTAACTCAATACTTGTAATTTGCATGCTAATATGCGCAGAAAAAACAGAACTAAACCGGTGACCCAGCATAAAGAACCACACTATTATCGCAGTGGTTTACAACTGTATTTGATCGAGCAATGCGCAGAAATTGTAATATATCTGCGTGGATGTTGGATTAACTACGAGTGTCAAGTTCGAGTTGGCGCAACCTCCGCAAAGAGATCTGACATTCCGCCGTTAAACAACACATGATGTTCATCGATACAGTAGTCTTGCTGTTTTTACGATTTCAAGTTTTTATTTTTATTTCATTTCTAATTTTGTCTGTAAGCCGTATATAAAAGGTTGAATACATTGAAATATAACACGGATTTGCATTAAATAAAAATAGCAAAATGTAAGGATTTTACTTGCGAATGCGGTGTCTACCTACCGTTTTTCCCTCATGGGTAGGTAAAACACTGCAAGGAGTTTGGAGGTATAACGATCTTCAGACAGCTAAACCTCAAAAACACGATGCCCGATCATAAGTCATGATATTCGATATGTTACCGCCGTATCAGGTATTTACGTTTTCCACCCCCGGATTTTCTGCGTAGGGCGCAGATATTCCTCCGGTGGATTATTTTCGGCTTGGATTATTTGCGGCTGTAGATATATACAGTAAATAATTCTGTGTCAGGATTATTTACTGTACATATCTACAGTCGCAAATAATCCACCGGAGGAATATCTGCGCCTGTACGCAGAAACTGTCTACGTCCCTATTAGAGATTTGCGTGTGTACGCACACAATCAAACACAGGATTATTTTCTGTATATATCTACAGCCGCAAATAATCCACCGGAGGACTATCTTCGCATGTACGCAGAAACTTTCCACGTCCCTATTAGAGGTTTGCGTATGTACGCACAAAATCCAACACAGGATTATTAACTGTATATATCTACAGCCGCAAATAATCCACCGGAGGAATATCTGCGCATGTTCGCAGAAACTTTCCACGTCCCTATTAGATGTTTGCGTATGTACGCACAAAATCCAACGCAGGATTATTTTCTGTATATGTCTAATCCGCAAATAATCCACCGGAGGAATATCTTCGCCCTACGCAGAAACTTTCCGCGTCCCTATTAGAGATTTGCGTATGTACGCACAAAATTCAACACAGGATTATTTACTGTATATATCTACAGCCGCAAATAATCCACCGGAGGAATATCTGCGCATGAACGCAGAAACTTTCCACGTCCCTATTAGAGATTTGCGTATATACGTAGATGCTATTTTAAGTTCGTTGCTGTTAAGTAACTCAATATTTAAATTATAAAAAACACACACAAAAACACACACCATCAAGGTTTAAATCAATTATATGTTTTTCGTTGTCAATAACGTTATGTTGTCAACACGAAATACATAGACATAACTCCATGTTTTTTTACTATTATAATTTACTAGTATATATAATAAGAAAGTACATACAATTTGTATTCACATTTACAAATTACTTATACACTCAAATATATGTATATTTGCCTAACTTAATGTAAAATTCATTATAACAAAGAAGGAGAACTAAGCATACCATTTTGATAAATTCGATATGCGGGATTCAATGCAGACACTCCTTAAGTCCTCCTCGCCCAAGCCTTGCAATGACGTTGCTCTCTCGTAATTCACGAACAGGAAGTGGTAGCCGTCACGAATTTATTCACGGCGTGTTTAAAGGGGGAATATTGCGGTGGTTCTGAAAATATACTACTCAGTTATGGGCGTAAAATAAAAC